>CAUYLG010005259.1:0-26280 GCA_963573385.1 Cacajao melanocephalus | reverse complement strand
GTATCTGGGTGCTCCTGTATTGGGTGCGTATATATTTAGGATCGTTAGCTCTTCTTGTTGCATTGATCCTTTTACCATTATGTAATGTCCTTCTTTGTCTCTTTTGATCTTTGTTGGTTTAAAGTCTATTTTATCAGAGACTAGGATTGCAACTTCTGCTTTTTTTTGTTCTCCATTTGCTTGGTAAATCTTCATCCGTCCCTTTATTTTGAGCCTATGTGTGTCCTTTCACATGAGATGGGTTTCCTGGATACAGTACACTGATGGGTTTTGACTTTTTATCCAATTTGCCAGTCTGTGTCTTTTGATTGGGGCATTTAGCCCATTTTCATTTAGGGATAATATTGTTATGTGTGAATTTGATCCTGGCATTTTGATGCTAGCTGGTTGTTTTGCCCATTAGTTGACACAGTTTCTTCATTGTGTGGATGCTCTTTACCATTTGGTATGTTTTTGGGGTGGCCGGTAGTGCTTATTCCTTTCTATGTTTAGTGCTTCTTTCAGGAGCTCTTCTAAGGCAGGGCTGGTGGTGATGAAATCTCTCAGCAATTGCTTGTCCATTTCTTTCTCCTTCACTTATGAAGCTTAGTTTGGCTGGATATGAAATTCTAAGTTGAAAGTTCTTTTCTTTAAGGATGTTGAATATTGGCCCCCAGTCTCTTCTGGCGTGTAGGATTTCTGCCAAGAGATCCTGCTGTGAGTCTGATCAGCTTCCCTTTGTGGGTAACCCAACCTTTCTTTCTGGCTGCCCTTAGCATTTTTTCCTTCATTTCAACCCTGGTGAATCTGATGATTATGTGCTTTGGGGTTGCTCTTCTTGTGGAATATCTTTGTGGTGGTCTCTGTATTTCCTGGATCTGAATATTGGCCTGCCTTACCTGGTTAGGGAAGTTCTCCTAGATAATATTCTGAAGAGTGTTTTCCAGCTTGGATTCATTCTCTCTGTCACATTCAGGTACACCTATCAAGTGTAGATTAGGTCTTTTCATATAATCCCACATTTCTTGGAGGCTTTGTTCATTTCTTTTCACTCTTTTTTCTCTAATCTTGCCTTCTCATTTTATTTTATTGAGTTGATCTTCAATCTCTGATATCCTTTCTTCTGCTTGGTTGATTCTGCTATTGAAACTTGTGTATGCTTCATGAAGTTCTTGTGTTGTTTTTCAGCTCCATTAAGTCATTTATATTCTCTCTAAGCTGTTTATTCTCGTTAGCATTTCATCAAACCTTTTTTCAAGGTTCTTAGTTTCTTTGCATTGGGTTAGAACATGTTCTTTTAGCTCAGAGAAGTTTGTTATTACCCACCTTCCGAAGCCTGTTTCTGTCAATTCATCAGAGTCATTCTCCATCCAGCTTTGTTCCCTTGATGGTGAGGAGCTGTGATCTCTTGAAGGATGAGAGGTGTTCTGGTTTTGGTTGTTTTCATCCTTTTTGTGCTGGTTTCTTCCCATCTTTGTGGATTTATCTACCTGTGGTCTTTGTAGTTGGTGACTTTCAGATGGGGTCTCTGAGTGGACATCCTTTTTGTTGATGTTGAAGTTATTTCTTTCTGTTTCTTAGTTTTCCTTCTAACAGTCAGGCCCCTCTGCTGTAGGACTGCTGGAGGTGCACTCCAGACCCTGCTTGCCTGTGGCAGCTGCAGAACAGTAAGGATTTCTGCCAGTTTCTTCTTCTGTTATCTTTGTCCCAGAAGGATACCCACCAGATGTCAGCCTGAGCTCTCCTTTATGAGGTGTCTCTTTGGTTATATGGGGGTCAGGGAGCTGCTTGAGGAGACAGTCTGTCCCTTATAGGAGCTCAAGTGCTGAGCTGTGAGCTCCGTTGTTCTGTTCAGAGCTGCTGGGCACGTATGTTTAAGTCTGCTGCAGTGGAACTTATAACCACCTTTTTTTCCCTGTGTCTTTTAATTTAAAGGAATCTCTTGTACAAAGCATAAAGTTGGACCTTTTTTTCTTTTTTTACAAAATGTAGTTCTGTCTTAATTAAAATGTTCAATTCATTTGCATTCAGTATAATTACTGATAAGGTAAGATGTATGTCTATCATTTTTCTATTTGTTTTCTATTTGTCTTGTATGTTTTATTCTTTATCCATTATTACCTTTTCTGTGTTAAATATTTTCTGGTGTATAATCTTAATTCCTTTGTTATTTTTACTACACCTATTTTTAGTTACAGTCATAGTAGTTGTCCTGGGGATTAAAATTAATATCTTTTTTTAAAGTAAATTAAGTTAAAAAAATTTTAAAAATAGGGTCTTGCTGTGTTACTCAGGCTGGTCTCAAACTCCTGTCCTCAAGCAATCCTCCCACTTCAGTAGCTGTAAACCAGCTACTCAGGAGACTAATACTAACAGCCACAATTAACATCTTAATTTATAACAATCTAGTTAGGATCAATACGAACTTAATTTCAGTAGTGTACCCACATTTGCTCCTATGTAGTTCTGGCCCACCACTCCTTTGTCCTATTGTTGTCATACAGATTACATCTCTATACATTGTCTGTCCAACAACACATATTTACATTAGTGCTTTACATAGTTGCATTTTAAAATCAGATAGGAAGAAAAAAAGAGTTTAAAACAAAAGATTTATGCTATCTTTTATATTAGCCAATGTAGTTACCTTTGCGAGCACTCCTTTTTTTCCCAGAGACCAAGGATAGCCCTGTTGCCCAGGCTGGAGTGCAGTTGCCATCATAGCTCACTACAGTCTCAAACTCCTGGGATCAAGGAATCCTCCTGCCTCAGCCTCCAAAGTAGCTAGGACTACAGATACATGCCACCATACCTGGGTAATTTTTAAATATTTTTTGTAGAGACAGTATCTTGCTATATTGCCCAGGCTAGTCTTGAACTTCTGGCCTCAAGTGATCTTCCTGCCTTGGCTTCCCAAAATGTTGGGATTATAGGTGTGAGCCACTGAGCCCAGCCCTTCCAGTGCTCTTTATCTCTTTATGTGTATTTGACTTACTGTTTACTTTTTATTCATTCTAGCCTGAAACACTCCCTTTAGTGTTTCTTGTAGCACAAGTCTGTTAGTGACAATTTTTTTTGTTTCTGTTTACCTTAATTCCTCCTTTATTTTTGAAGATTTGTTCTGCTGGATATAAACTTCTTGGTTGACAGGATGCCCCCACCTCCACCCCATCCCTCTGCTTTCTGACCTCCAGTTTCTGATGAGAAATTATCCGTTAATCTTATTGAAGATCACTTGTATGTGATGAATCGCTTCTCTCTTGTTGCTTTCAAAATTATATCTTTGTTTTTTGACAGTTTAACAATAAAGTGTCTAAAGGTGGATCTCTTTGAGTTTTATTCTACTTAAAGTTGGTAGAGGCTTCTTGGATTGTAAATTAATGTTTTGCGTCAAATTTGGGAAGTTTTCAGTCATGTCTGCAAATATTCTTTCTGCTCTTGTTTCTTTCTCTTTTTCTGGGACTCTCATTATGAATGTGTTGACTTGCTTGATGTGTCCCACAGATCTCTAAAGCTCTGGTTATTTTTTTCTACTCCTTTTTTCTTCTCTCTCTAATATTCAGACTGGATAATGTCAATTGGTCTATCTTCAGATTTGATGATTCTTTCTACTGCTAGCTCGAATCTCCTGTTGAATTCCTCTAGATAATTTTTAGATTTCAATTCTTCTATTTTCCAACTATAGAATTTTTGTTAATTGTTTTCGATACTTTCCATCTCTTTATTGATAGTCTCTATTTGGTGAGAAATTGTTCTCATATATTATTTTAATTCTTTAGACATAATTTTTATTTAGTTAGTTGAAAATATTTAAATAGGTATTTTAAAGTCTTTGGCTATTAAGTCCAACCTCTGGGCTTCCCCAGTGAATATTTATAATGACTACTTTTATTTTCCTCTGTGTATGGGCCATACTTTCTTGATTTTTTAAAATATCCATCTTATTTTGTTGAAAATTAGACATTTTAAATCATAAAACATAGTGACTTTGAAAACTCTGATTCTTTCTCTTACCCCAGGATTGTTGTTATTGCTTTTTCTTAATGTTGTTTGTTTGATGACATTTCTAAACTTATTCTGCCAGGTCTATATTCATTGTAGTGTATAGCCATTGAAATGTGCTCAGTCGGCTTTGCGGTTAGCTAATAATTGGATATAGATATCCTTAAATACCTGAAACCAACCAGTCTTCTAGCCTTTGCTAAGAGGTTTTGCATACATATTGGGACATACCATCAATGCTTAGCACACCATTTACAACTTCAATCTCTTAATGTACCACACAGGCTGGATTGCAGTGGCATAATCATAGCTCATTGCAGCCTCAACGCCTGGGCTCACAGATTCTCCAGCCTCAGCCTTCCAAATAGCTGGGACTACCAGTGTGTACCACCACACCTGAGTCTTTTTTAAATTTTTTGTAGCGATGAGGTCTCTCTATGTTGCCCAGACTGGTCTTGAACTCCTAGCTTCAAGCAATACTCCTGCCTCAACTTCCCAAAGTCCTGGGATTCTAGGTGTAAGCCACCACACCCAGCCAAATTTCTACTTCTTGCTTGTGCAGAGCCTCAAGGTCAGCCAGAGGGATAAGCTTAGGACTTTCTTAGGTATTTCCTGGGCCTGTACACAGCTCTATACACATGCATGGACTTCTAGATTTCCAGGAATATGTTGGAACTTGTCAAAGCCCCCTATGAAATGTCATTTTGCATATTTTTCTAAGTTTTTTGATCCAATTTTTTGCTTACTTAAATTGTTATTGCTGCTTCGTACAGCTGTTTTATTGTATACAACAGCTACTGATTGTTTTCAGTAAACACTCCTGGGGAAAATGTCATTGGGCAAGCCCTAGTAGGTCAGATAAAGACAAACCCTGCAAGTGAGGTTTTCCAGGGAATTCCCAGACAGGTCAAGCAATGACAGTTCTCTGAAAATGAGGCTTTGAAAGAACTCCCAACCCCATTGAGTGTCCCCCAGAAGCTACTGGTTTTCACAGTAACAGTGGACTATTGGTTTTCAAGGCTACCACAGAGCTGGGAGAGAGGCATAGAAACAAGGCAAGTTAAAATGTGAAAAAAAATTGTTATTACTGGGATTTAGTCATTTTGCTTGAATTAATGCTTCCTAAATTGTTGCCAGCTTTTGGTTAATATCCAGGATTCTGAAGAAGTTGATATAATTTTTTCTAGTGTTTTTGTTGCTTTTGTAGAGGAGATGATATTCAATGGTTCTTATTCTATCATTCTTGCTGATTTCATCATCTGGAACAATTTTTTATAAGACCACACTGCAACTTATTTTACCTTTCTGTGCCTCAGCTTACTCATCTGTTTATTGGGAGTAATATTAGCATCTACCATGAAGGTTCTTGAGGATAAAATAAGTTAATTCATGTAAAGTACCTAGCACAGTAAATATTAAATATTATTATTTGTCTCTTGTTTTCTTGGCTCTCTCATTTTTAATTTGATATTCAAGAACATCTCACTATTTGGGAAATGAAATGAGAGCCAGAGCCTTTAGTTTGGGAGTAATCCCTGATATAATTTGATATGTTATTGATTTTAAGATTGAGAGCATTTGATTTGGAACCAATAGACCACCCCCATTCCCCCTTGCCATTATTTCCCCTTATCCCTTAACACTTAATTGCTCTCTTTCCATTGAGCTCACTCTACAGGATTCTTCTGGTTGCTCTGGAAATGAATCACTTTCTCATTTAACAAACCCAAAGCCACAAAGGCACCTGGCAGAAAACACAGCCCTTGAGGGAGCACTGCTCAATATTTTAAAATCACACAATTAATACATGGTGTGTACACACCCTGGAGTATTACTGGGACTGTAACAGATACAGCACATGCCCAGGGAAAAGCTCATTACATGGCAGCAAAGTTGTCTCATTGATGTTTCAATTCCGGAAGGACAAGTGAACCACTTACTCAGGGAGATTTTACATGCCATAAATGAGGCAGAAGTAGCTATTTATCATATTATGTAATTTCACATACTTCCGCTCCCTTGTTACTGGAAGCAACTCGGTATGAGAGGAAAAGCAAATGATTTGGAGCTAGAAAGACCTCAGTTCGAATCTCAGCTTTGACATTTAGGCCCAGTATGACTTACATGAATTCTCTGAGTCTCACTTTATACAAATGTGAAAAAGAGATACTAACATGGCTCATAAATATTTGGAAGATTAGAGGAACTCGTGCATGCTAAGTATTTAGTAGAATGCATAGCACATAGTGAACATTTAGTAAATATTGAATTTACTTTTAAATAATTTTTTTCTTTTTCTCCTTCAATACTGAGTTTCCTTTAGATGGCAAACACAGTGTTAAACACTGAGTATAACTAGCAAACAAAACATCTGTCTTCTTCCCTAACAGAGAGAGTTTAAGGGCTAACAAGAAAGAATGACACTGAACATTTAAAACAAACAAGTATCAATTACAAGTTGTAATTAGGACACTAAAAGAAAAGAACTTAGTCTGTGGGAAAATAACGGGGGAGGGGGGACCAATTTAAATTAGGCAGAAAAGGAAGTTCTGAAGAGGAGGAGCCATTTAGGCCTAAAAGAAGGGGGCACCTGGAAGACAGGGAAGAAACCGCTTGGTGGAGGATTATGAAGTAGACAAAAGCTTGATGTGTTCAAAAATCTGGAGGTTGACCAGTGTGAATGCAGCATACTGGAGGAGGGAGAAGGTGGCTGATAGCAAAGTGAGGCAAGGGAGAGGTCATGGGAAGCCTTGCCAGGTAAGCATGGAGGGGGAAGAAGAGGGTGAGAAGGAAGGAGAAGGACAGCTAGAATTCACTGAGCACTTGCTGTATGCCAGGCACAGTTCTAAGAGTTTTACATCTATCAACTCACCTAACACCCTAGATGAGCAGCCTGATATTGTAGGCCTTACAAAGGGGCTTGTGTTTATTCTGAATGCAATGGGAAACCATTGACAGATTTTAAGCAGGGAGAGCTATGTTTGGGTTTAAATGTCACAAAGACCCTGCTGCTGTGTTGAGGAAAGATTGGAAATATTCAAGAGCAGAAACTAGTCATTATGTTCTTAACCACCCTTTTGCTTTTACAAACCCCATGACTTGAAGATTTGTTGGATATAAAGTGCCTTCTAATGAACGGAGACAATTATTACAGTAGGTTCATTGCAAGTGCAGCAGGAGAGAAAAGCAGAAGTAATAATGTAAAAACTGTAACATAAGACAATTTTATACCTTGTATAAAGTCCTATGGGTAAAAAGAATCTATTGGGATAAAAATTCAAGTTTTAAAAGAAGGGGAAAAAAACAGATTTCACAGATTCCTTGGCCTTATAAGAATGGGATCTGACAGAATAGTAATAAGTTTAAACAAAGAGAGTTTGCTGTAATATTTTGCAAGTCAGCTGAGAATTTTTTAAGTGAATTAGAGATGGTGTAAGTTGCCCACAACACTATAAGCAAATCAGACTAAAGCGATGTGTGGTACTTCCCCGAGTGTGTGGACACCACTGCTGTAGGACGGGGCTGTCAGTGCACTCTTACCAACTCAGCAAGTCCTAGCAGACATGCTGCTTCATCAGGAGAAATATTAGCTTTAACATCTAACATATGCATAGTTCAATTTCAAGGATTTAATCAGCATGTTTGAGTTAAAATCAAAAGTCATCTTCATTGAGATTTCATGGTTTACTTGCTTCCCTGTCATGCTTGATTTAGCAGATTAGTGACCTGGTAGTGGAGAGTATTATCTGTCGTCTTTTTTTGCCTCTCTACCTTATATGGTGAATTAATTTTTAAGGCTTAAATAAAAATTCAAAAGGAATAGCTCTGAAGTGGATTTCTTTGGAGATGTGTGAAAATGTAGGGACTCCTTTCTTCTAGATTGTCCTTAAATGTCTGAGCATGCCAGGACCTGGGTCTCTGGTTCTGGCAGCCTCTACTCCACTCAGGGGGTTTCTCTGTGTTTGGTTATGTTCACATTTGTAATTGTCTGGGGTAAGATATTTGTATTGGGTGAGGCCTTTGGGTGAGGCCTTTTAGACCACAGAAAGATCACTATCAGCTTCAAACCTATTCATTTCCATCTGTTACAGATACACATTTTTGCTCTAGCATCGGTGTCAAAAAAGAAAAGAAAAACACATTTTGATTTTATTGTTTATAGAGTTAGAGTCAGGATTATTGTTCTGATGGGAAGGAGAATGATGTCATCTCTGCTGACTGTAGTAATTGTTCAGGAATGTATTGATATGGTTTTCTACTGCTGGGTTTGTAAGTGTTTTCCTTCTAAATGGCCCAAGGTGGGCAGGGGCATCTTTGCCTAGACAGGCCTTTGGACTCACAGGAAATCTCTGCTTTTCCTTTTCCTCTTGTCCTTAAAATGTGCACAAACTTCTTTCCCTCTTCCTCTACCATTTATCAAACTGTGTGACCCAGTGTCCCATGATGTGTCAGTCAAGATTCAGTCACAGATAACATTCTTGCTGGTTTTAGCAGAAAGGGATTTAATATAAACAAACAGATGCTTAATGAACCTCTGGAAGGGCTAAGGGGCAAGTTCTAGGCTTCACCTCCTATGGATGAGCTCTGGTACAGCTCTACAGAGCTGCCTTGTTCAAGGAGCTGCTATAAAAGAAAAAGAGAAAAACTTGAGACCTTGGTCAAAGCTTTTGCTAAGAATCCATCGCTGATTTGTCATTGTTATGTTGGTTATGGATCGACACAATTGCTTTATGTTATGTTAATGTTGGGAAAAAACTGTGACCTGTGTCTTTGGTCAGTACAACAAGGCCCCTAGATCTGTAGCCTGGGAACTTGCTGCAAGTAAAAGATCTTGAGCCCTCACCCCCACTCCTATTGAACAAAAAACTCTAGGGGTGCAGCCTAGGAATCAATCTGTGCTTTAACAAGTCCTCCAGGTGATCCGGTGCAGAGAGGGTAACCAACCATCCTGGTTTCTCTGGGATTATTGGAAGGATTTCTGGGGTACTAGACTTACATTACTAAAACCAGTAAATTCCTGAACAAGCCAGGACAAATTGGTCACCTTAGCTGCAGCTGAAGAGTTGGGAAATGCAAACTTTATTTGTATTTGTTGTACAAATACAACAAAGCCTGGCTTGTTGGCAAGGACTAAAAAGGGTATTTGTGAGTCATGAGTATGAGGTACAATATTATTGAAGCAATGATGAAACAGCAAATAGTCATTTGTCACTACTTTTCATACATCATTGAAGAATGTGCCAAAATTCTGAGCTTTCGAAAGTGACTTTTAGAAGTGAGAATTGACAAACTGAGAAAGTGTGTTTTGCACATGAATTTTCACAAGTCATACGCTCAGTTGTACAAAATAATTTTTCTATAACTGAATTTTAATTTTAAATCCCCATCCTCCCTGGTAGGATAATTTAACCCTCACCATTTTAAAGAAAACACAGTCAAATCAGAATTTTCCCTCTCAAATCAGCATTCCCCCCACCCAGTCAGTTAATCTGTTCCCTGGATCATGTCTAAATTCTGAGGAGTTTTCACAGAGCCACAGTGTTGGGGGAAGGGGAGGCATCTGTCCCTGCTGGCATCTGTGGAGTTGTACATCATCCCCAAAGGAAATTTCTAGGACATCTGGGTTCTCCATCTGGTTTCTGGTAGTTGGTCCAGGAAGGTCACCCCACATCCTTCTCATCTCCATCTTAGTCTTCAAACCTGCTGGCCCCTCTCAGCTACTTTTGAGCCCCTGATAATGAAGTGTGAAGGCCTTGGGACATTTTGGGTGCTCTTCCAAACTACTGTAGGGTCACACGGGATCTCATAGGGTTGTCGTCGCAGGCTTTGCTGCCAAGACATGCCAGGCTGACATTTCCAGTATGGATATCTCACCAGGCAGGTCAGCTTGTTACCTACCAGGCCTCTATCAGGTGCAAGACACAGGACTTCTCTGCTTCTGGATCTGCCAGTCTATCTGAGGTTTCTGGCAGCCCCTCTGGAGGATCTGACGATGAATCCGTCTCAGGGCACAGGGGCCTACGTTGGGATGCATAACATCTATTTTCTTTTCATTTCCTTTCTGTAATTTTGCTCATCCCCCAGTTTGAAGGATGTTTCTCTTATCTGGGGTTAGAAAATTTGCACCTGCATCATCAAGAATTATTCTCAGCATATACTTACTGTGTCAAATTTACCCCTTGGGTTCTTTAGGGATGTGGCAAGGACTGTTATTTGCAACCCTACATCCATTCTCCTTTTCTGCCTCAATAACAAGTGCTGGTTTTGTTTGAATCAACTGTGTGCCCTGCTAAAAGATTATGTATTCCCAGGCTCTCTTGTAGCCAAGCATAATAACGTAACTACAATCAGACAAATAAAATATAAGCATGAGTTGTGTGGTATTTCTGAGATGGCTGCATAAGTGATCTGACTCAGCAGGAAGGGCTACTCTTTGCCTTTCCCTAGTTCCTATTGTCTAAGATGTAGTTATAATATTTGGAGCTCTAGCAACCGTCTTGTACCAGGTAGTAATCTTGAGGCTGCAAGCTAGTACTAGGAGGTAACTGAAATACAGATGGAGTCTGAATCTCTCATAACCACACCAGCTCTAGCCTATCTACCAGACTTCCTCTATAGGAAAGAGAAATAAACTGTATTCAGGCTTTTCCATTTTCTGTTTTATGCAAGCTAACTAACTCTAAGAGTTATTTGGCTTTCATTCTCGAAAACTCTTTTCTCTCAAGCTGTTTTTTCAGCCATGGGTCCAAAGATGGACTTTGAAACTCAAAAGGTAAAATAGGATTCCTTTTGTTTCTCTGAATTTATATTGCAATAACCCTTTTCTGGGAGCCACCAAGAGGACATCTTGCTGCCTGAAAAAGTAGAGAGAAAGAAACAAACGCTAATATTTTAAAATGTTCTATCCTCACATATGAAATTTATCTAAGGAGTCACCATGCCTCAGATTAAAATCTGGACTTTAGAGTTTTAAAGATTTAATAGAGGCCATACAGAAAAATGAAAGATTATCAATAAAATTGATAACATCTGAAAGCAGTGCTACAGGAGTTTGTTTTAAAACAAAAGCTGCAAATAACATTCTGAGCTGCTTCTCCTAGCCCCTTCTTAATACTTGAGTGTTCTCTCCTGGCAGCTGCAGGATCATATTTCTTTGTATCGCCTACTCTGTTTCACAGTATGCCCCTTAGTTAACATTTATTTGTTGATCTGGGGCTTGTCGGGTTGACTCTTTAATGAATAGCACAAATCACCAACTTCATGAATAACTTGCTGCTCCTCTGTGTTGACAATTATAGTAAATTGTATTCCTTCTCAAGGAAGTGATGGCTATTCAACCATGATTAACTAGGTTTCCTGAAATAGGTATGTATCACAGGGCATGTCTTTCTTAATTTTACTTCATTTTTGCAAGGTTGTGATTAATTTGATTACTGAATTTGATGGTATAGATATTGATTTAGCTTGGCAATCTAGAGAAGTATAATTAATTTCAATAAAAATTCAGCAAAGGCATTTATGTTCTATCTCCAAGAATATATCCCCATTTGAAAATCTACTCCTTTCCTCTCATTAGCTATTCATAAGCCATAATTTCAAGTTTTATAGTATCAATTTTTTAAAACTACAGTAATCAGATACTATAAGTACAACCATGTTGACAAACAGGTCATATGACTTGTGTTTTTCAGGTCAGTTTTGATTTTTATTTAATGAATTTGTTCTCCACTCCATTCCACAAACGTAATATCACTCACAAGAACATATATAATAATGCCAAATAAAACTCAAATACAGAATTAGGACAAGGAAAATCCAGATCAGAATTAAAAACCAACAAATATGTAAAATCCAGGAGCCTGAGCTAATAATTGCTTCCCATTTGTCTCAGCTGCCAGAAGGCCAAAACAAAAGGAGACGCTCTGTAAGTCACATACTTTTATTTTTAAAAAGGAAGCAAACAACTTCCTCAGGAAGTACATATTTTGCCCTTACCAGATTCTCAAAGAAATTTATCCTTTGGGACTTCATAGGGGACCCAGAGGTGCAGAGTGGACAAAATTGTTTGTGACTCACTTTCCTTTTACTCTAAACCAAAGCTGAGGAGATAATGCTTAAAATTCAGTAAGTGATGTCCCAAACTGGTGTTCAAGGGAACAATGTTCTGAAAGATATTTATAGGAATGTCATTTTAAAAAATGTGTTCCATGCTCAAATAAGTTTGAGAATCACCGAATTTATCAAAGTCAAGCAGGTTTCTTAATTTTAGGATTTTTTTTTGGAAACTGACATTTTGATGTGCATTGTAGTTCTCTACAAAAAGAGAATACATAGCTCAGTGTTCTTAGAACTTAACTTACCGTGGAAGCCTTTCTGCTGAGGCTTACCTATGAATAATCTGAGTTCTGTGACACATGGTTTGGGAAGAATGAGACATGGTGAACTGATGCAGATACAGTGATGGGAGGGCACTGCAGTGCTCTTGTGAGTAAGAGCATGTGTGTTAGTGCTGGGCAGATGTGGGTACAAATTCTGTTTCTAGCACCTACTGGCCACAGGACTTCAGAGAAATTACCCAAACTCACTGAGCCTTGGTTTCCTCATTCATAAAATGAAGTGCGTCAGTTCAAAATGTGTTTGGCTCCAAGAACAAAAGAATCTATCAGAATGACTTAGGGAGTTATTTTTCTGATATAATAAGTCCAGGGTTGGGCCATCCATGGCCAATGCAGCTATTCATGGATGTTTTCGGAGTCTAGGCTCCTTCTGTCTTTCTGCTTTGATGTCCTTAGTATGGAGGCCTCTGTCTTCATGCTTGTTGCCTTAGGGTTGAAAATGGCTGTGGCACTCTCATCCTCACATCAGCATTTCAGTCATGAAGGAGGAAACAAATGTACATTGTTTTTGAGTAGCCATACATAGCATCAGCCATAGGGGGATAATAAGAAGACTGTCACTCAAAGACTTATTTTGACATCCTGGACAACATAGTGGGACCCTGTCTCTACAAAATAGTTTTTAAAAATTAGTCAGGTGGCATGCACCTGTAGTCCCAGCTACTTGGAAGGCTGAGATGGGAAGACTGCTTGAGCCCAGGAGGTCAAGGCTGCAGTGAGCCATGGTCACACCACTACACTCCAGCCTGGGTGACAGAGTAAGGCACTGCCTCTCTTTCTCTCTCTCTCTCTCTCTCTCTCTCTCTCTCTCTCTATATATATATATATATATATATATATATATATATATATAATTTGCTGATGGCCTATTTTATATATATATAACATTTGTATATGGAGAGATTGAAAAAGAGAAAAGGTTAAGTGAGGTAATGAAAGTAAACTTCTTATATAGTGCCTAGCGCTAGCTAATGCTCAATTAACACCAGTTATTAATAATGTATAGGCAGCCTTGGATTCAGTGTGATACAAGTCTATCATTTAGAGTACCTGGAAAGGTGAAAAACTGTATATTCTTCAGCCAGTGACAAGTGTATATCTCTTTTATTGGGGAGGCTTTTGATAGAAGCACACCAGGCTGTTTGATACTACTCTCTCTTTCAAGGCTCTGGAATACTGGTAGATAGAGACACCATTTGAGAGCAGATGTCCTAGAAACCAGATAATGAAGAAGAATTCTGGCTGGCATCCTATTGCACCATTGAGGAATCCACCAGGACTTTCCTCAAGGAGAGACCTGTTTCGTCTTTGCATGGAAGCATGCTATGGAGTTCCTAGGCCAGAATTTAATGAGGAAGCAATTTTGAGGACAAAGCTTGGTCATACATTTCTATCACTGAATGTAATCAAGCTGATGTGGGAAAGGCTCATTTCTAAGTGTTCTGTCCCCTTGTCAGGCCATGGACATAATGTTGCATCCCGACTTTTAGGTTACAAAATACAGTAACTGTATATGGAAATAGCATTTTGAAATACCAATTAACAAGCATATATTATTTATATATCTAATATTATCTCATGGTTATGTGGAGGTGATTTAATACTTTTTGTCATTTTGGGAAATATTAGGAGAAATTTATATTCTATGTATTCACCATATTAGGATAAATGCATTGGCAATTGGAGGGGAAAGAAAGAAAGATATCACAAAAATAACTTGAACTCAGCCTGTCCAGGGGTTTTTCTGGCATCTTGAGCTTTTTACCAGAAAAGAGCCTTCAAGATATAGCACGAAGCATGAGTCATGTTCTTGCTCACAGGGTTTTTGTTATTTGCTGATGGCCTAGATAGCATCGTCTTTCTTCACAGCTTTTATTTTAAGACATTTAGGGAGCAATCTCAGGGCTGTTTCTTGGCAGGTGGTATAGAGGAAATGTACCTGATAGCAATAATGTAAGCATACCCTGATTATAACCCGATATGGCAGACACCCCTGAATGTCTGTTTGAAGCTATGGAATCTGGGAGTGGCCAACCCTGAGATTTGCTCCCTGTCTATGAAGAACATCTGAGCCCTTGTCTTGTCCTGTGGAACATAGGCTGTATAGGGGACTGAGGCCCTGGGTTTTGGGTTAAATGAAGGTTGGCAAGTGGAGGTTGTTAAGGGGAAGGTGTTAAGTGAAAATGCTATATACACTGGATATTTGCAAGTCATTGCAGTTTTCCTGCCCAGCCTGCTGCCACTGGACTGCAGGAAGGTGGATATGTTGTCCAGCCCACCACTGCTGGGCTCTCTTTGCTATATGTGAGCCCCTAATAAAACCCCATGTCTTGTGTGCTGGCTGAGGGTCTCTTCTTTGGCCTCTTGAACACGGAGTGTTCTTTGATGAGGTTAATAAGGGTTCAGTACAACACAGAGGCAAAACAGGAGTTTGGAAGGAACAGGTGGAGTATCTTCAATAAATTATCTTTTGCGAAAATAAAAGAACTCAAGTTATCTTATTCTACCGAGTATTTTAAAATGTTGTTGTAAATACAACTTTAAAGATGTAAATTTCCTACTGATAGCCAGTATTAGAGAATGAATAAAGTGCATGGAGCAGAATATCCAAGTGATTTGTCACATCTAAAAACACCTCAGAAAAACTTTATTGAATATTAAATTTAAAGTATAGATTCTATAGTATGGTACCACAAAAGTTAATTTTTTAAAGGAAACTATACCAGAACATTCTGAGAGCTGTGATTATGGAGCTGTGATTTGCAACCCTCATATGATTATTCATCACAAAGAAAATTGAGATTCAACCTCATCCTTCTATTCCCTACTCTGATGAGCACCAAATCTGCCTTCATTTCCATTCTAAGCACAAGGTCCATAGGGTTGCCCCCCTTTCCCTCAAGGATTAGCACTTGAATCTTAAAAACGATCACATGTAAAAGGGGAGGGTGAGCACTGATATTTATAGCATACCTATTCTGTGCCAGGCAATTCATGTTTCACATGTGTTAAATACAGTGAGTTCTAAATTTCTCTTCAAAGAATCAGTATGTCAGTATGTTCAGTTCTTTGTTTTCCATTTTTAATTTTAACTTCCTTGTTCTCCTAATCTCCTTGCCCCTAGTTTCAGTAAACCTTTTCCACAGTTCTAATCAGTTTTTCACATCTGTTCCCCTGGTCACCTGCTCCATCCTGAGTCACCCGTGGTCACCTGCTCCATCTTGAGTCACCCCTGGACACCTCCTCTGACCTAAGTCACCCTGGTCACCTTCTCTGACCTGACTCATCTTTAGTCACCTGTTCTGTAACTGTCCTTCCTCCTGAAACTGCTCACCCTTCCACTCTGGTTCATACACCTGCTGTCTTTAAAACAGCCAATCAGAATTAGCTTAGACTGTGCAGTCCAGCCATAGCCAATAGGGGAATGACACAGCAGTAGGGGCTACCTGCATCAGGGATAAGAACCCCTGTCCCTCCCCTGTTCAGGTGTGTTCTCTCCATTGCTTCATCTGTGCGACACATCCTTCTATAGAAGTAAATTGCCTTGCTGAGAAAATTTATGCTTGATTGCTATTTCTTTTGCAGCACTGAAAGTTTATTTCTAACATATACCAGTTACCTCATTTAATCTTTAATACAGCTCCTTAAACTCTACCTGTATTAAGCTGTTCTTATGTTGCTATAAAGAAATACCTGAGATTGGGTAACTTATAAAGAAAAGAGGTTCAGTTGGGTCA
Source organism: Cacajao melanocephalus (assembly GCA_963573385.1). Classification (NCBI taxonomy): domain Eukaryota; kingdom Metazoa; phylum Chordata; class Mammalia; order Primates; family Pitheciidae; genus Cacajao; species Cacajao melanocephalus. The sequence goes on along the minus strand of CAUYLG010005259.1, from coordinate 10,166 downwards.
TGCTTCTGCAGGCTGTACAAGCATGTTGCTGGCATTCCCTCCACTTCTGGGGAGGCCTCAGGAAGCTTTTATTTATGGCAGAAGGTGAAGCAGGAACAGCAGTGATTGTGGGGAGAAGCCACACTTTTAAACAACCAGATCTTGTGAGAACTCACTCACTATCTCAAGGACAGCACCAGGTCATGAGGAATCTGCTTCCCTGACCCAAACACCTCCTACAAGGCCCACCTCCCAGGTCGGGGATTACATTTCAACATAGTATTTGATGGGGACATACATTCAAACTATATAACTACTGCATCTTCCTTTTGACAGAGAAGGAAATTTAGTCTTAAAGTTATTAACCCCCAAATCACACAACCAGTAAGTGGTAGAGCAGGGATTTGAACCAAAGTCTGTCCAACTCCAAAGCATGCATTAGTTCCTCTCTACTACTGGTTCCATACCCCAGCTTCAGATTAGAATCACCTAATTTTAAAACAATGCTGACACCTTGACTTTCATGGCAAAGCAATTAGGTCAAAATCTCTGAGATTGTGTGTGGCTTAACTATTGCTTTAAAAATCCCCAGATTATTCTAATGTGGGGCTAAGGTTGAAAAATCTCTATACTAAACTTAATGTTACATGTTAAAGTTGGAGAATAACACGCTATTGCCTGGATATAATACTCATGTATGACTAATATGTGACAACTCAATTGTTTATGATAAAAATTACCCTGACACATAGCAAAAGAGCTTTACTTCCCATTTTATTTGCTGCTGCTAGAAATGTAATCAACATTGTTCTCTCCAACTTGAATTCCGAGTAAGAAACTGAGCACAAAGGCTCAAACCATTTTTTCTGGGTTACCTCCATAGTAAATGGAGAACTTGGCAGGAGAATAAGGGAATTTTCAGCCTTTTGTGTATTACCCAGGACTCCTCTTAAAACGGTAGTCAGTTAGAAATCGTTTTCCAATGAAAAATGAGAAATATCTTCAGCACTTTGTTTCAACACCTATATTTTTGAAGGACTTTGTAAAAGCTAAGAAAATTATGCCTCTGTTTGTAACTAAAATGTACTGAGAAGGGAAAAAGAGCTAACAAGTTCTACCACGTTTGGATGCATAGAGTTGGAGGCTGATTGCAGGAAGACATTGCTGGTGGCAGGAAGACACTGAAGTTTCTCGCATGCCATCTTTCTTTCTCGAGATCTTCTAAGGGTGTGAAGATATAGGCATCAAAGACCCTGTGCTGAGACAGATATTGGGGGATGAGGGCTCAGAAGAGGACTTGCTGTGGGGAAGAGAGAAAAGAGATGGGAAGACTCTGAGTGAATAGAGAACACTCTGCAAGCATCCCAGTTCCTTTGGTTGCCTTTCAGTATGCAGGTGCCAGGAAGAGTCAGAAGGCATCTGGAAGGGCTTTCTGTCTGTATGGAGTCAAGGCAAGGTCTTCAAACCTCTGCTTTCTAAAACAAAGAAATAATGCTGATGTAACAAATTTTCCCTAGAGGAATGGGAGAGCAGACAACAGGATGCTGGTAAAGAAGATGCCTGGAGCAGGCTGTGTCCTCAAATGGAGGGTAATTGCCCTCAAATCACTTAACTAGGATGACCTGCTTTGCTTTCTTGTATAGCCAGGACTGTTATCAGATTAGGGTCAAAGGGCTGCCCTCTTCCCTTATCTTGGGAGGCATCATGCCAGAACCTGGGGCAAGAAAGGACTGATATCCAGGAATGCAGGTGAAATTATAGCCATTAGCCCTGTCCTAGCGTGCAAGGAAAATATGCCCCCCTACCCCTGATTAAGTTTGTGTTCCCATATCATAAATTGCCTCCCTCTCTAATAGCTCTACATAAATATCCCTGGGAATCAAAGTAATATCTGATTTCCAGAGAGAACATTTGCATTTGTAACTGTCAGAAATAGGAGAGATCATCAAAGCTAAATGAACTGGGCTATAAAAAGTTAGAAATATGTCTCTAATTTTTTTTTAAAAAACATGCTTTTTGTTTGTTTGTTTTGGGGAGACAGTCACTTAGACTCAACAATAAAACAGAAAACTGTGAGTGTCATTTTGGGGCAAGACCTTCTTGGTCTTTCACCCCTCATACTTCCTGCTATCTTGTGACCTCCCTCTCCTCTTCCAGTCACACGGTATCTCCCTGGCTTTGGAGTTTTAAAGGTCTGGTCCTGAGTGGGAGAGGAATGCAAAAGAATCTCAAGATAGATGTGGAGGATTGGGGTAAGACAACGAGGGGACTAGAGGTGCTTTCCCAAGTGAATCCCCAGAGGGGAGGGAAAATATCCATGGAGAAGGGGCAGTGTGATTGGTCCTGGCTAAAGGGCCTGAACAGCAGAGGCTACTGCAGCCTTGCATAGCACAGAGCAATGGAATAACTTCATAGGCCCCCAAACTGTATTGAAGCAGATAGGGTCTTAGAAGCATGGGGTTGGTTTCCTGGACCCAGTGTGGCTTGGAAACCACAAAATGTTTCCCGTGTGCCCACAAGAGTGTAAGAAAACCACTGGGTAGAAAAGGACCTTGAAGACTGGAATGAGTCATTATGCAGACCAAAGTCCACCTCAGTGGATGGCAGTGTGGATAAATAGGGACAGGTGTCCAGATACTGTCTCTTGTGTGCAACCCCGCCCCAGCCTTTTGGTATTCTTGGTACAAAGATATAACTCTTAGGAAAAGTAGAAACACAAAATAGGCCGAGATTAAGTTTCTTTCACCTGGAAGAATGAAGACTACAGTGGAATTTGAGTTATAGAACTCAAACAAATTTTTGCATTTCTTGAACACCTAAGTCTATAGACTGATGTTAGTGCCAGCTGCAGAAATAAGCACAGTTCTCACCACTTTATTTATTATCTGAATGCAGAAGGAGCCCTGTCTGGCTATAGCTCTGGCCTCTGCAATGGAAAACATAATTTTTGTGGAATTTAGAGATCTTTGGGTAAAGACAGAAAAATAACGAAGTCTGTTTTACCACCTCACCTTTTTTTGTACAAAAATTCGAAAACATTTTCACATTATGCAATTTCTTCCCATCTATTTTGTGGCAAACACATCTGTTAGAGGAATTGTTGCATTCCCTCCCCCCAGAAAGCTGTCTCTTTAATCTTTCCATAAAATCTTGAGAACGTTAGCTTCTTTTTCTGCATTCTTGGAAATCACAGTGTGGTGTTCCTCCTGACGGCACTCCCATCTTCATCATTCTGTGCTTACAGTTTCACCACATTCCATTGTTCTAATGAGGTGACTGAGTGGAAGCTGAGGTTAGCAGATAAAACTTAGAACAGGATCAGCCCTTGGCTCCTTTCCCTTGGAGGGTGCTTCAAAAGAGGTAAAGTTTTCAAAGATAGAACTTCAGGGAGAGGGTTTTGTGTTCTGGCTTCAAAGTGGCAGTGTTTTCCTAAGTTGTCACCTGGACTATATTACCATATTTTCTGGTTGAATGACTCCTCTAAATCTTAGCCTGGCCAAATATCCCTGCTTCCTTTGATGGGTAAGTCTTCTGGCCAAGAATCAAGTGCCTGCATTTCCAAATCAGTAGCTCAAGTTCCTGGGACAGACTACCCACAGGCCCTCAGGTTGCTGTCTGGTTGTCGTCTAAAAAGTTGGTATCATGGGCCAGTTGATATCAAAGAGTCCCGGGTTAAAAACTGGCTCAGGACATCTAATTGTTCTGAATGTGACAATTCTTAACCTAAGTTTCCTCAGCTGTGAAGTGGGGATTATAACATTATCCCACAATACCTCTGACAATGAAATAATGTGTATATATTGCTTGTCACCAGATATGGTTTGGATCTGTGTCCCCACCCAAATCCCATGTTGAAATGTAATCCCTAATGTTGGAGGTGGGATCTGGTAGGAGGTGATTGAATCATGGGGGTGGTTTCTAATGGTTTATCAACATCTCCCTAGAGCTGTTCTCATGATAGAGTTCTTGTGGGATCTGGTTGTTTAAAAGTGTGTGGCACCTCCCCACCCCCTTTTCCTCCTGCTCCAGTTATATAAGATGTGCCTGCTTCCCCTTCACCTTCTGCCATGATTGGAAGTTTCCTGAGGCCTCCCCAGCCATGCTTCCTGTACAGCCTGTGGAACTATGAGCCAATTAAGCCTCTTTTCTTTATAAATTACCCAGTCTCAGGTGTTTCTTTAGAGCACTACAAGAACGGACTAATACAGTACCTAATAGGCATTCAACAAGTAATAATTCCCTGCTCCTTCTACCTAAACAAACATAGATGGATTTATGTATCTAAACTGTAGGACTTTACAAAGACTAAAATGGAATCTTTTGAAGAATTTCACTGTAATCAGTAAAATAAAGTATTTGTAATCATGTTCATTTATTTGCTGATTTCCTATTATGTATTTATCACATTATATTTTAGCTGTCTGATTATGTTATAAGATCATTCAAGGTTGAAACTCTGTCTAAAATTCTCTATAAATCTCCAGGACCTAAAAAACACTCAGTGAATACTTGAAAAGTGAACAAATGAATTAATAGATGCCTAATTAGGCATGTAGGTGATGGATTTTGCTAATGCCCTTGTCCTATAAGTACTTTAAATTCAATAAATATTTGTCGAGCACATAGAATGCTCAACATAGTATGTCCTATGGTGCTTAGGTCCTTACAATAAAATGGAGGATCCTAATCACTTACTAGACAAGCACAAGAACTTCTATAATATGAATAGATTGGTACCATAAACTATATATAGAGAGATGGGGCATTTAGCAGAGGGAGAGATTACATTTGGTTGAGGGATTAAGAAAAGTTTCATTGCAGAATGAGGTAGCAATGGAACTGAACCTTGGAAGGTGAATGAGTGCAACAGCAGTGATGAAAGGGATGCGCCAGTGGACATTTGTGCTTAAGGCACAGTGTGATGGGCATCCAGAGGGATGCAAGTAGCCTGGTGTGTAGCATAAAGTATATGCAAGTTGGTTAAAGCTGCAGACACAGGGAGGGTTTTGAAAACCAGCCAGACCGAGAAATTGGTTAAGTCCGGCAATGAGAGTTACTAAAAATCTGGAGCAGAGAAGGTTCAGATTTAATTAACATTTATGAAGTGCCTTCATTTTACAGATTAGGCAAATGAAGTCCAGACAAGTTAAATGATTTGCCCAAGGTCAGATGGATTGAAAGTGACAGAGCTAGAATTCAACTGGGGTCTCTTGACTCCAAGATGAATACTCCTAGCACACCACAGCCACTCCTTTCACTGTGCAGCAGGATAGGCTGAACTGCAGGGAGGGTGACTGAAGGTAGGGATCCTAGCTGAGAGGAAGTAGAGATGATTCCTTTACATTCAGTCACTAAATCACTGCCACAAGCAAAGCAATCTCAAACATAAGATGATCTCCCATCTTCCCAATGAGAGGATCTGAAAATATCTGATCTGAATATAGAAACTGACTGGAGGTGATTGAAGGAGCCAGATTTTGAAGTAAATATGGAGGAAGCCAGTCTTAGTAAAGTCTAAATCTTAATGAGTACAAAAATACAGTTAGATAAAAGGCATAAGTCCTAGTATTTGATAGTACAGTAAGGAAATTATAGTTGACAGTAATTTATTGTGTATTTCAGAATAGCTGGAAGAGAAGAATTGTAATATTCCCAACACAAAGAAAAGATCAATGTTCGAGGTGATGGATATTCCAACGACCCTAGTTTGATCATTACACATTGTAGACAGGCATCAAAATAGCATCTGCACCCCCAAAATATGTACAACTATTATATATCAATAAAAATTTTAAAATTTAAAAAACCTAAATGATGAGGGCAGCAGATGTTATAATCAGATTTACATTTTAAAAAGATAATTTTTGTCATCATTGTGGAGCCTGGATTAGAGGCAAAGTGGGAGGTAAAGAAGGCAGTAGACTTCTACAGAAATCCAGGAGTTTTGGTGGCCTGTGCTAAGGTGGTGGTTGTGAGACATGAGAGGAAAAGACAGATATAAGAGGCATTTGAGAAGTGTGGGAGACAAGATTCCCTCAGAGAGGGAGACAGGAAAGTCAAGGGTGACTCCAGAGTTTCTGTTTTGGGCAATTTTGTGTAGAGTGGATCATTGAATGTCACATGCAAGGCACGTCGATGAGGACAAATTTATAGAGCTAGGAAACTGGAGTGATATCAGGAAGGGAGTGATAAAGGTAGAGGAAGGGGAGAGAAAGGATGTGATAGCAACATAAGCAGAAGAGTTAAGAGTCATCGCTGAGTTCAGGGAGATGCTGAGCTCAGTTTGGGGCACTTTATTCTCTCCTGTCCCTCTCCCTCCAGCTGAGATTTCAGCTTTGTCTTGAGAGTTAATCATGTGCCACCACCAAAAATTATCTTTCTTGCTCCAATCATTCCAGGAGGAGCAAGAAAACATGGTAATTACCACTTTGTAATTTCCTCTGGGAAAAGCTAATTCTTCTTCCAAATAAACGTAATATTTCATTGACATAGAAAAGAATGAAAACAATCTTCCTTTGAAAACAAGAATAAACAAACACTCACAGCAATCAGTCACTTCCAGGTTGTCAAAAGAAAAAATGATTAGATGATCATTGGCCTAGGAATACAGTGATCAACCCTCCCTGGCTGCCTAGAGCTTCCATGGTTTTAGCACTGCAAGTCCTGCATCCTGGAATCCCTCAGTGGGATTAGATTTGGATTCTAATCCTGATTCTATTGCTGATTCACTGTGAAAACAGGATACATCTATTCTGAGCATAGTTCCCTCATCTATAGAATGAGGGGAAAGGGCTTCTTTATATTCTCTCCCAAAATGAGCTCCTGCAGTCCCATGAATTTAAAAATCATGTATTGCCAGTGACTGCTGAGAGACCACCTGCTCTCACCCCTAAGCTACAGACTTGGATTTCCCACTGCCTACTCGACATCTCCACCCAAATGTTTAATAAGCATCAAACACTTTCATGCCCAAGCAGAACTCTTTTTTTTGAGACACGGTCTCACTGTATCACTTAGGTTGGAATGCAGTGTCAGGATCATGGCTTACTGCAGACTCAAATTTCTGGGGTCAGGTGATCCTCCTACTTCAGCCTCTCAAGTAGCTGGGACTATAGATGCATGCCACCACACCCAGCTGATTTTTTCTTTTCTATTTTTTGTAGAGACAGGGTTTCACCATGTTGCTCAGGCTGGTCTTGAGCCATCTGCCTTGTCCTCCCAAACTGTTGGGATTATAGGCATGAGCCACTGTGCCCAGGCACAAAGAGAACTCTTGATTTTCTCTCCCAAACCTATTCTCCCTACGTTCTATTTCCCAGAAAATGACATCAACCAACCAGTTGCTTGAAATGCATATCTAGGATTCCTCTTTGATTTTCTCATCTGCTCTCTGTACCAATTCCAGGCCAAAACAGCAAGTTGTGTCAGTTCAACCTCTAAAATGTATCCCAAATCCATCTACTTCTGCTAACAGTAGCCAGAGGGATCCTTTAAAAATTAAATTTTCAACTCCTGTTCTTCCTCTTTTGAAGATCTCAAATAAAAAACTGTTTTAGAAGCATCTCTTCTTTAAAGGGATTTAATTTAATTTTCTTTGCCCACTCAGGTGATGTATTTGAATATATGTATTTATTTGGATCTTTCCTGGATCTGTAAGGAGTGTTGCTGGCCTTGTCACACTGCTAGGAATGAGTGTTCTGTCTGCCTGGAGAACAACATTGCAAACTTGCTGCTAACTTCTAGGCAGTTTATCTGTACAAAGGAAAGATGTGAAAGCCTCAAATTCACTGCCCTACAACTCCTCACAAATCACATCTTTACGTACAAAATCATGTCTCACTTGCCAGGTACCAGTTTGGGGAAAACTACCCTCCAAAGAGTTTGGGGAAAACCACCCTCCAAAGAGTTTGCAAATGAAAGGTGTCAAGTTTAAAGGGATATCGTAAAATCCCTAGAGCCCAAACCAACTAAAGAGATTTCTTCCTCTACATTATCCCAAGTCTGTGCTTCTTCCCAGAGCCAACAAGTACATGCTCCTTAGGATGGTTTCTTGAAGATATTTACTTTCCTCACCCAAGGGATGTCTAAGGTACATTTTGTGTTGGATAAGAAGTACTTATCTTGAAAAAATGTTCATTTTGTGGTGGATGAGAACAAAGTACTTAAATAAAGGGCCACCCCTCTGGTCCATTTACCCTTGAGAGCTGAATTCCCTATGCCAGTCTTGCTCATGTCATGAAAATTTTAGGGCAGAATCACAGTAAAACAATAATAACCTTCTGTTCGCCTTCCTATGATAGAGACTGTGCTAAGTGCTTTATCAATGTATCCTTACCAAATTCTCCCGATATCATGAGATATTATGAGCCCCATTTTCTTTTCTTTTTTTTGAGACAGAGTTTTGCTCTTGTCATCCAGGCTGGAATACAATGGCATGATCTCGGCTCACTGCAACCTCTGCCTCCCGGGTTCAAGCGATTCTTCTGCCTCAGCCTCCCGAGTAGCTGGGATTACAGGCGTCTACCACCATGCCAGGCTAATTTTTGTATTTTTAGTAGAGACGGGTTTTCGCCATGTTGGCCAGGTTAGTCTTGAACTCCTGACCTCAGGTGATCCTCCTGCCTTGGCCTCCCAAAGTGCCAAGATTACATGTGTGAGCCACTGTGCCTGGCCCAATGAGCCCCGTTTTCTAAACAGGCAAAAGGGAACATGGGAAAGTGAAATGACTTGCCCAAGGTTATGAAGCTAGTAGGTGGTGAAGCTAGCATTCAACCCAGATGTCTCACTTAAGGCTCTCTCATGGAGTTTTTGAGACATGAATTCGTCTGTGATCTGCTGAGCCAGTGATTCTCAACCCTGGCTGCACATTAGAACCATCTGTGGAATTTTTAAACATCTTGATTCTAGATTATACCCCAGACTAGTTAAGCCAGATTGCTAGGGGTGGGACACAGGTAGCAATCATTTTTAAATCTCCTCAGGTGATTCCAATGTACAGCCATATTACTAATCAGTGGCTATACAATTGTAATTCTTTCCACCTGTTTTTAAAATTTATTATTATTATTATTTTTTTTTTTTTGAGACTGAGTCTCACTTCTTGCCCAGGCTGGAGTGCAGTGATGTGATCTCTGCTCACTGCAACCTCTGCCTCCCAGGTTCAAGCAATTCTCCTGTCTCAGCTTCCCAAGTAGCTGAGACTACAGGCATACACCACTACACCTGGCTAATTTTTGAATGTTGAATAAAGATAGGGTTTCACCATATTGGTCAGTCTGGTCTTGAACTCCTGACCTGAAGTGATCCACCAACCTTGGCTTCCCAAAGTACTGGGATTAAAGGTGTGAGCCACCGCACCCAGCCTCCACCTGTTATTTTTTAAAACTAGAAAATAATTATATTTGTTCCTTTTCACAAGCAATAGTTAAGAGGCCAATGAGTACAAGGCATTATACATCCCCTGTATTTGCATTTCCTTTCTCTTTGGGGACCCAGCTAGCTCAGGCCTTCACTTTCTTATTCAAGAAGGAAGAGGAGAAAGTGATTAATGTGGTAGCCGGATAATGCTTAGATTTGCAATGTGTTTGGAAAAAAGAATACTCAAATTTATTAGTATTACCTTCAAATGAATTTTAATGCTGTGGCACAACTGAAAAGACTGCTACTGCTTTATTGCTGTTAAGAAAAAAAAAGAAACAAAGCTGAAATTTTGCAGATTTGTATCTAGCGTGCTATAATTGATCCTGGAGTGGCACTGACAACTTGGAAGTGCCAAGATATGATGCTATACAAAGGGCTGTGAAGTTACTTGTGTAGTGACAGACAGGAAATGAACATTTATTGAGCATTTACTCATGGTGTAGTGGACAGAACATAGGTTTTTATAGACAGGCAGACATGGGTTCAAATCCCAACACTGCCATTTACTAGCCGTGGTATTTTTTGTTTTGTTTTGTTTGTTTTTATTTTTTGAGACAGGGTCTCGCTCTGTTGCCCAGGCTGGAGTGCAGTGGCATGATCTCAACTCACCACAATCCGCCTCCCAGGTTCGAGTGATTCTTGTGCCTCAGCCTCCTGAGTAGCTGGGATTACAGGTGTGTGCCACCATGCCTGACTAATTTTTGTATTTTTCTTAGAGACGGGGGTTTCACCATGTTGGCCAGGCTGGTCTTGAGCGCCTGACATCA
>CAUYLG010005257.1:0-19127 GCA_963573385.1 Cacajao melanocephalus | reverse complement strand
GCCTTTTTGCACTGGTTTCTTCCCATTTTTGTGGATTTATCCACCTGTTGTCTTTGTAATTGCCAACTTTCAGATTGGGTCTGAGTGGACGTCCGGCTTGTTGGTGATGAAGTTTTTTCTGTTTCTTAGTTTTCCTTCGGCAGACGCCATTTCCCCATAGAGCTAGGCCTTCCCGGGTTCAGATGTGGTTACTGTGAAACTCTCAGTCCTCAGCGCTTCCAATTGCTGTTCTCCATATGGGGATGGGACCAGCTAAGCCCGACTCAAAGGGCACCCAGTCCCGTATACTCCACACCAAGAAGTGCCATGCCACGTGGCGCTGGCCAAAAGAGCCTCGCTGGTGACCTGTGTGGCTCCTCTGCTGGGTAGCTCCCAGTTTGTGGGCAACAGAAATTTGTCTGAAGTTACGGCATATACTCGCTGTCTGCGCTTTCACTGGGAGCTACAATCCTGAGCTGTTGTTAATTGGCCATCTTGGATCTCTCTCCGCCCGGTGATGAAGTTTTTTCTGTTTCTTAGTTTTCCTTTGGCAGACGCCCCTTCCCCATAGAGCTGGACCTTCCCAGTTCGGCTGTGCTTGCTGTGAAACTCTCAGTCTTCGGCGTTTCCAATTGCTGTTCTCCTTGTGGGGATGGGAGCAGCCGGGCCCAACTCACAGGGCACCCCGTCCCATATAATCCGCGCTGAGAAGCGCCGCGCTGGGGCACCGGGGAAATAGCCGCACCGGCCAAAACAGTCGTGCTGGCAACCCGTGTGGCTCCTCCGCTGGGAATCTCCTGGTCTGTGGGCAACAAAAATTCGTCTGAAAGTGCGGCGTCCACTCGCTCTCTGCACTTTCACTGGGAGCTACATTCCTGAGCTGTTGCTAATCCGCCATCTTGGATCTCTCTCTTCAATTCTTGACTTCTGTGCACCTGCAGGCTCAACACCACATGGAAGCTGTCAAGGCTGGGGGCTTCCATCCTCTGAAGCAAAAACGCAAGCTGTGCCTTGGCCCCTTTTAGTCATGACTAGAACAGTTGAGACACAGGGACACAAGTCCCCACAGCAGAAGGACACTGGGCCTGGCCCACTAAACCATTTTTGCCTCCTAAGCCTTGGGGCCTGTAATGGGAGGGGTTGCCTCAAAGGTCTCTGACATGCCCTGGAGACACTTTCCCATTGACTTGATGATTAACATTTGGCTCCTTGTTACTTATGAAAATTTCTGCCTAAGGCTTGATTTTCTCCTCAGAAAATGGAGTTTTGTTTTCTGTCACATTTTTAGGCTGTAAATTTTCTGAACTTTTATAATCTGTTTCACTTTCAAAACTGAATGGCTTTAGCAGCAAACTAGTCAACTCTTGAATGCTTTGCCACTTAGAGATTTCTTCCACCTGATACCCTAAATCATCTCTCTCAGGTTCAAGGTTCCACAAATCTCTATGGCAGGGGCAAAATGTCACCAGTCTCCTTGCTAAAACATAACAAGAGTCACCTTTGCTCCAGTTCCCAACAAGTTCTTCATTTCCATCTGAGACCACCTTAGCCTGGATTTTATTGTCCATATCAGTGTCAGCATTTTGTTCAAAGCCATTCAACAAGTCTCTAGGGAGTTCCAAACTTTCCCACATTTTCCTATCTTCTTCTGAGCCCTCCAAACTGTTTCAACCTCTGCCTGCTACCCAGTTCCAAAGTTGCTTCCATATTTTTGGGTATCTTTTCAGCAGTGTCCCACTCTACTGGTACCAATTTACTGTATTAGTCCATTTTTATGCTGCTGATAGAGACATACCCTGAGGACTGGGCAATTTATAAAAGAAAGAGGTTTAATGGACTCACAGTTCCATGTGGCTAGGGAGGTCTCACAATCATGGCAGAAGGCAAAAGGCATGTCTCTAATGGCAGCAGACAAAAGAAGCAAAAGAAGAAAATGAGAGCCAAGTAAAAGGGGTTTCCCTGTATAGAACCATCATATCTCATGAAATTTATTCACTACCATGAGAACATTATGGGGGAACCACCCTGATGATTCAATTATCTCCCAGTGGGTCCTTCCCACAATAGGAGAGAATTATAGGAGCTACAATTCAAGATGAGATTTGGGTGGGGACACAGCCAAACCATGTCACCCTGCTTGAATCACTCTTCTAATTGTGCAAAGTATAATAACTAATATTGTCTTTGCAACAAAGTCATAAATTGTCCCATGGAATGGGCATTCTCTTTTATTTTTTTCCTTCCCCTTACATTTGATAATCACATTTCTTAGATTGATTTTTCTATCAACAGATTGGGTCCAGGAGCAGGAATAAGGTAGATGACACTTTGGTATGCCAGTAAGTAAGAAGATATGTAGCCAGGTGTGTTAATTTCTACAGCATGGCGATATTGCTGAGAATGACAAAAAGAGCCCCCACCCCTGGGATAATCTAACTTGATGAGAATAAACTGGGATAGAGTGAGCAGGAGCTGGACTAATTACTTCACCTTGAGTGAGGGAACAAAATACCCACAAAATTAACACAGGAAAGAGAGACCGTTTCACCTCTGTGGTCAAGTAGTAAAGTGTCGTAATAAAGTTTTCCAAATGGTTCTCAGGTAAGAGAGAACCAGCTGCTGGGTGTGCATGCCATGGCCTCAGCATCTTCAGAAAGGTTCATCATAGGAAATTGAGCTGCTGGAATGAGGCTTTGGCCACAAGCTCTCCTTTCTAGGTCAGTTTCTATTTTCCCAGTGAAGCCTCACTCCCTGTTACAGAAGAATACTGCTCCAGGTGCATAAAAGCTCACCCTGGCAAAGAGTTAAGAAAGTCAGTTATGTCTTAGTAGGAATGATGGCTGGAACCAGGGTTATTTGCCATTTTAAATTTGTATGTAGATTATGAGGTCTTGTTTTGTCTGGATTTGAATTCCCCATGGTTCCTAGCATAGTCTTGGTTATACTGTAAGATTTTCCAATGATTTACTTCTTTGTCCTTATTGTTCCCACTTGGCTCATGTTTCTACTACTTGTCTGACAAACTGTGAGTGGGAGTTGGAATCAGGAGAACAAGGGCTGTCAAAGTCAAAATAAATATGAAATAAAATTCTTTCTTTATTAAGAGAATTTCAAGTTTCAATAGTAAAGCTAAATTAGACCTAGCTGGGTAGTTGTGGTGGCCACTGGCTAGTGTCTGGGTAAGTTTGGCCTGTAACCCCATGCATTAGAGGTGAGGGCTTTTAACTTTAACTTGCATCAGTGATGAGATGGCTTCTCAAAAATATAGAAACAAGATAGAACAATATAAAAATTTACCCTTGGTCATCATTTAACAGACTATACAAAACTGTTGGGAGGTAACACATATATTCCCTACTGGAGAAGGATAAAACGAACACTAAAAAACCTAGGCTGGGTGCCGTGGCTCATGCCTGTAATCCCAGCACTTTGGGAGGCTGAGGCGGGCAGATTACGAGGTCAGGAGTTCAAGACCAGCCTGGCCAACATGGCGAAACCCTGTCTCTACTAAAAATATAAAAAGTAGCCAGGACTGGTGGTGCATGCCTGTAATCCCAGCTACTTGGGAGGCTGAGGCAGAAGACTCGCTTGAACCTGGGAGACAGAGGTTGCAGTGAGCCGAGATCCTGCCATTGCACTCTAGCCTGGGCAGCAGGAGCAAAACTCCATCCCCCCCCAAAAAAAGTAAACAATAGTTGAGTTAGTCATTTAATATCAATTTCTTTTGCACCTACTACATGTAAAATGCTATAATATATAATGGAGAGTCCATGTGAAATTAAAGGTGACACTTCATTAATGTATGTAAATAGGTGTACAATTTTTCCCCAAGATTATTGGGACTTCTGAAAGGATAGTAAATTGCTACTTTTTGTCAGAAAGGAAAAAATAAACAATTAATTCAACAATCAAGATTTTAGAAAACAAAACCAATCTAATTTCCCTTCACACTTTGAGCAAATTGTTTATCAAATATTAAAAGCATTTTCTTCTTCTTAAGATCTCTTTTTCTTCTCCTTATGCTGCTTTTTCCTTCTGGCCCCAGCACGCTAGTTCTCTCAATCCCAGTATAAAGTTGAACAAAAAGCAAAGTCTAGTGCTGAGAACAACATCTGCAGAAAGGAAAAGAAAAAATCCAAATTCTGAAGAACTCTGGAATTTTTTCTTCTAATAACACCTAATCAGTCACTGAGTTATACTAATGGTCATAGACACTTTCTAAGACGTTTGATTTCAGCTACACCAAGCTTAGGCAGGAAAGCAAGTGATGAATGAGTACTGTGTAAGAAGGGATTGATCAAATAGTTGCAAATTATTTTTCTATACTCACAGAGGCCACTCTCAAAGCATAATCTATATTCCCTCAGATTCTCTTTTATAATGTTTGTGTATCCATCTCCCATTACTGTGTTGGTTCTTTCCCCCTCAACAGCAGGCTGAGAGTGGAACTTAATGTGAAATCAGACCTTTGCTTTGCTTCTTTCCTTTATTTTTGATATTGTCTAACTCTCTTATAAGTCTTCCCGGGAGAAGTATCACCATACATTACTTGTACACAAATCCTCAGTACAGGCCCCAGTCCTAGGGAGCTTAACATAAGACACTCGGTACCAGAAGTGAACCTAGAAAGCATTTTCTAAGATGGGATTTTGGAGTTGGAGTACTCACAGGCATAATGACAACAGGGACCTCATTACTGGTGCTACATGGGGTCTTAATAGCTTCTGCAGGCTGCAGCAGTGTAATTGCTACAACTTCCACCTGCAGTGAAGTGAGGCTGCACTAGCTTATGTAGTATATCTGACACTTGGAAATGAGTATGAGGAAATGGTAGTTGTAAGGACTGTGGAACTGTTTGGTTGTCATTAGGTGTCACTGAAAGAGAAAATTACAAGCTCAAGTCAATCATTTATCAAATTAAATGGCTTGAATACCTTTGGTGGCATTTAAATGGACCCTGGTCTTCTGTAGCTGAAGGACTAATTGTGCTGAAGATCTGGACTGGGGCTTAATTTTAAGAGATTTTAGGGAAGGTGAATTTTCATCCTCAGCAATCGGTAATAGCAAAGTCAGGGCCCTGATAAATAAGGATGCATCAAATCCCTCTCAGTAGAGGATAGAATTCTCTTCTTTCTTGTTTAATATGCTTTGAAAGTCTTGTCTCCTATAGATGTACTCCCAATTTCCCTCCAGGCCATCAGATCAATTGCCAGGTTCAGTTGTCAACATAATTCAAATGGGAAAATGCCATCCTTTCTAAGGGAGCATGAGAGTTATTCAGCAATAGAGCTTTAGAACCTGGCTTACATGTACTAGCAGATAAGAGAAATATGTGGTTTTGAGGTAGCTCTTGAGGGTGCTGAACGTGTGTGTGTGTGTACGTGCACACACACGCTCATATATAAAGCTAAATAAAAGAGAGTTTATCAATATGGGTACACTCCCTGGTGGCTCAGAAATTAATTCCTGGCAAGGGCCTCTGGAGCTAATTCTGAAACACTGCTAGATTCACTCAAAATTTAAAAAGCGGGGGAGTCAGACTACCCTGAGAGAGTATTACAGATGGACATATATAAAACCAGAGAATCTACCTGTTGACTGTGTTTCTATAACAATCCTAGAAGAAACTCGGTGTAACGATATGAAATGAAAAAAACTCAACAAGTGGTAAACAATATTTAAGACATGGCAGAAGAAAAGATCAATGAATTGAAGCCACAGCAATAGAAACTATCCAAACTGAATATATAGAGAAAAAAGACTGAATATTAAAGAAAACATCAGTGGCTATGGGAAATTATCAAGTTGCCTTGATGCAAGGCAGGTTCTTGGCTTTGCCTGGAAGGAATTCAAGAGCAAGCTGGTGGCAGAAGGAAACAGCTTTATTGAGGCAGTGGCAATGTTACAGCTCTGTGACTGCTCCTGTGGAGTGGAGAGACCCCATGCTCAAGGTGCTGAGAGTAGCAGCCTAGGGAGTAGTTTTACAGTCATGTTTATAATCATTTTAATGACATGCTAATTAAGAGATGGGTTTTTCAGGAATAGAAAATGGGCAGTAACTTCCAGTTGTTGCCATGGCAATGGTAAACCATAATGGCACTGATAGGCATTCATATGGAGAGGGGTTTTCTATGCCTCTACCCAGTTTCAGTTAGTACTCAATTTGGTCCAGAGTCAAATCCTGCCCACCTGCTAACTCAGCCTGATTCCCCTATGATAGGTTCTCAGGAAGTCAGACAGGACAGAGTTAAGAACCACAAAACATCTCAAGTAGGAAAAATACAAAGAAAGTCATATCAAGCTACATCATAATTAGATTTTTGATAATCAGCGAAAAAGAGGATTTTAGAAGCATCCTGGGGACAAGAAAAAATAGGCTAAATTAACTGGATACGAGATAGGACTTACTATACATTGCTGGTAAAACACCAGGGAAGCAAGAAACTCTTAAAGGAAAAATATTCTATAGAATACAGACTGGCTTGAACATCTTTGGTGACATTTAAATGTACCCTCATCTTCTGTAGCTGAAAGACTAATTGTGCTGAAGATCAGGACCGGTGCTTAATTTTAAGAGAATTATAGGAGAGGTGAATTTTTACTCTTAGCAATCTGCAACAGCAAAGTCAGGGCCCCAAGAAAGGCCCAGCAAAAATATCTCTCAATCATGAAGGCAAAGTAATAACTGTTATAGAGGAAAAAGTAGCTGAGAAAATTTGTTACCAGTAGACCCACAGTAAAATAAACAATTAAAAGAGTTCTTCTATAAGAAGGAAATAATATTAGATGGAAATTTAGATTTACACCAAGGAAAGAGCAATAGAAATGGTTACTATGGGACTAAATATTAAAAACAAATTTTATCTTCTTTAAAAAATTTTTGAACAGATTATTGATTGTTTGGACTAAAAATAATTCTATGTAATTTACAATATCTATAGAAGTAAAATCTGTGTTACAAATAATTGAAAAACTGGAGGGTAATGAACTTGTACTTTGAAAGTTCTGAAAATGTACATGAAATAGATTAATATCATGTGAAAGTTTAAAAATATGTATATAAGAAACACTAGAGCAGCAGTTATAAAAATAAATAAAATGAAGCATAGCTTAAAAGCCATTAGTACAATTAAAAAATACCAACCCAAATGTCCAGCGATGATAGACTGGACAGGGAAAATGTGGCACATATACACCATGGAATACTATGCAGTCATAAAAAATGATGACTTCGTGTCCTTTGTAGGGACATGGATGAACCTGGAAACCATCATTCTCAGTAAACTGATACAAGAACAGAAAATCAAACACTGCATGTTCTCACTCATAGGCAAGTGTTGAACAGTGAGAACACTTGGACACAGGGAGGGGAGCATCACACACTGAGGTCTGTAGGGGGGGACTAGGGGAGGGATGGTGGGGGGTAGGGAATTGGGGAGAGATAACATGGGGAGAAATTCCAGATATAGGTGATGGGGATGGAGGCAGCAAACCACATTGCCATGTATGTACCTATGCAACAATCCTGCATGTTCTTCACATGTACCCCAGAACCCAAAATGGAATAAAATATATATATATATATAAAATACAGAGTAAAAATCAACAATTTACAAGAATTTAAGGCAGGGATATAAGGACATTGATAGGTTTTAATTAAAAGGCTTAAAAACAGTGAAATATACAAATAGTACCTTTCTTGTGGGCTATGGCTATATTATTATAAGATAAAGTCTCTTCAGATCAAGGGATATTCTCAGGAATAAGAAGAGATATTGTAATTGATATATATTAATATATATTCTCTCTATATATTCAGTGTATATATATATGTATACATTCAGTATGTGTATATATATACATGTTATATATGTGTATATATAACATTCAAGAAAACAATGAACCAACTTAACCTAAGTGATATTGAGAGAACACTCAATGCTAAACAGCATAATATATATTATTTTAATGTGCACAAATAACTTTCACCCAGATAGACCATTTTCTCAGCTATGTGATGTCTCATAATACATTTAAAAGGGTTGAGATTATACAAAGCATGGTCTCTGACTACTACATGCACTCCATAAGTATGAACTGCCAATATAGATCTATAATAATTGCAGATTTAGAAAAGAAAAAATACTTGCTGATTGTGATACTGTACTATCTTCTTCATCCATCCTATGTTTGGCCTTAGTGGTAGACCTATATTTTAAATGTAAAAATGAGTTTGTGCTTATTTTTTAAACTTGAAAAATAAGTTTATTATATTCTAATAAAAATAAGTATTTCAATTTAATTAACAAGTATGATTCACATAGATATTCCTGTAATTCATGCTATCTGTATGAAATATTCAAATAAGCACCCTAAAATGTTACATCTGTGCATGGACAAAGTCCTTCTAATTAAATCAATGTGTTGATACTGCCTCAATTGGAATGTGTTTATGTATAATGCTAGAAATTATACACATGCCTTAAATGAACGTCACTACACCCAAAGAAAACCTGTTTCACTCGAAAAGTGAAATGTAGCCATCTCAAAATAGGTTACGTTTAACAAAATGAAAATGGACATTGCTTCAGTTTTTAAATTCAACTTTCATTTAAGTTAAGTAAAATTAAAAATTCTGTTCCTCAGTGACACCACATTTCAAGTGCTCAGTAGCCACATGTGGCTAGGGGTTACCCCATTCGATAGTGCAAGAGAGGTCCTGACTCCTTGAGTAGGGAATATTCACACAAGGAGACACATGAGTCTCACAAAACTTAAAACTGCTGCCGCTGCCTGGTCAGTTTGGTCTCCTCATGACACTGGATGAGGAAGGAATGAAGGGAGGTGCCATACTACTTACAGTAACTGACCCTTCTCACTATAAGGAGATAGAGTTGCTGCTTCATCAAGGGGGCGGGTGGGGTGAAATATGTTACTAAGGTGATGCATTAGGCATCTCTCACTACTTCCTTGAAGAGGTTTCCTCTTAAATCAGTAATTACACTAGATGTGGCCAGAAAGATGGATGGTAACCCAGGGTTCAGATGCCTCAGTAATTAAGGTCTGTGTGATGCCATCTGGCAACTCACTTGAACCAACAGAAGTCAAAGGATACAAAATTTCGGTTAGATAGGAGGAAGATGTTCAGGATATCTACTGTACAACATGGGGACTGTAGTTAATAATACACTGCATTTCTGAAAAGTGCTGAGAGAGAAATGTAAAGTGTTCTTATCACAAAAATGACAACTGTGGGTGGTAATGGATTTGTTAATTAGTTAGATTGAACCATTCCACGAGGTACATGCACTTCAAAATATCATGTTGTAAACTATCAATACATACAATTCTGTATGATAGTTTAAAAAATAAATAAAAGAAGAGTGACCAAAACAAAACACCAAGAAGATTTTAAAAAGTACAGCCAAAGGTAAGTGGAATGTGGTAGAATGGGTCAGCTATTTTTTGGAGAGAGGTGTATGAAGACCAGTTATATCCTGGAGATTACAGCAATGGGGGCTTATAGCTCATCTTGCTAAGTTTCCTCTTGAAATTTTCACTCAGAAATTGTGCCCAATGATCGTTTAGAAAATGTTTCAGAGCATGCAATAAACATAATGTGAAGTAAGTGGATTTCAGTGGCCCCAGTGGTAGACTAGAGGAGATGCTGGTTCTGCTTGCTCCTACTCCCTCAGAGCCATTTTACTGTTTCTGTAAGCCCACTCTCAGCTTTTATGTGCTTTGCTTCACTACGGCTCATCTTTGTGACTTTCTCAAGAAGACTGACCTTGGGCTGCTAGAGCCTCCAGACTTCCAGGCTCATATCACAGGTTCCTGGAAGCTTTTATCTGACTGGCATCTCTTAGTCACTGACTGAAAGGTCAATGAAATCTCAACTTCTTCGCCTGAAAATGGGGCAAATCCTGAGTTGTAAATCTATTTCAGAGTACCCAATGAGGTCAAGCAGGTGTTTTTGCTTGTTTGTTTGTTTTGTTGTTGTTGTTTTGTTTTTTGTTTTGCCAATTATCACAACTTTTCCTGGTTTTTCTCCGTAGGAGCATGTTCTTAATAAATCATTTGCATGCAAATTCTCATCTCAGGGTCTGTTTCTGGTGAATCCAATGTAGGACGCATATACACAACCACTAGTTTCATTTTTTCTCACCTCTTTGATTAACATTGCCCGTGATATGTCCATATTACACTTTTAAAAAACCCTAGTTTAGTTAAAAATAACTGACGGAAGTCCTCCTTCGGAGGTATGCTTTTGGTCCTCATTTTGAATAAGTCACCACTAGATAACTGGCACAGAGAGAAAGGTCAGGATTAATTTATTTTTCTCTGAAGAAACAACAGTTTTAAATTGTGTGTGTGTGTGTGTGTGTATACATACATATAGGGGTAGAGACTTAGAGGGAGAAGCAGAGGAGAGAGAGAATGAGCTAGAGAGAAAGACAATCAGCAGTCAGACAGGGATGTATAGACAGCATCACAGCATCTCTTCTTTCAATGCATTTCAACATACATTTATTCACCCTCTAACATACATGTGGGATAATGATGAATAAGTCACTCTCTATCTTCTGAGAGCTCATGGTCTAATGGAGAAAAGATACGTAACCTTTGGTAATTCTAAGCCCAGCCTTTGGTAACTGTAATCCAGGGCGCTCTGTGAAAAGTGTTCTAATGAAGGTAAAAATTCCCTGGTACCCAGGACAGCAGAGAAATAGTAGTCAATGTGTGCTTCCTGGAGGATCCTTGAGAATATGGAATTTAATATGACCTTGAATTCTAAAGCAGTTTTTTCCCCCAAGAGTAAGGCTGAAAAGGCCTCAAAAGCTGTGGTTCTATACTTACCACATGTCAAGTAAAAATTTTTATGGAGTTCTTATTTGCAACTGATATTTTATAATAACTGGTGTGAAGATTTATCAAGATTGTTGAGTCATTTCCTGAGTTTGTGGTGTGACTGTAAAATAATGACATTGATTTATTTAAAAACATAGGCCATGATTTGTGTAAAAATAGATATTTCCTGTGCATAAAAATTCTTAATCTCTTGGATTATTCTTGTCTTCTCTGTAAAATGGGGTTTACAATACCTTTCTTGCAAATATTGGAGCTGTGCTTTATTTAAAGTCCCTAGCGTGATCCCTGTATAAAAGATTCTCAGTAATTACTTTCTGTGATTCCATTATGAAGTACACCATTCCCAGGGTTAATGAACAGTAAGTTATTTTTTAGAGAATTATCAAGAAATAAAACCAATTTATATACATCAGTGATGTGCCAAGTCATACTATAGCCTGAGGCAAAAGAAAAAGCCAGTAATAGGGATTCTGTTTCCATTTAAAATTTTTATGTATTATTCAACATTGATTGTTTTTGCATTAATGTTGATTTAAACATATTGGATTAAGACATGATTTCTTTTGATTATTGGCTTTTTTGGAAGTTTCTTAAATATGCCCCTGAGACAAGTGCCTCACTCACCTCACCTTAGTTCTACGGTCAAACACATTCTCATTATCTTATTGATGTTTCTTCTCTTATACTGGATGTCACGCTGGGCTGCCTAGATTTCCTTGACTAGGGGTTAGAGCGACCAGTCCCACGGAGGCCGAGAGCTACTGGCAGCTCGCACTGGTGCTGAGTTCCTTCCAGAGATTGCCTTTAACTAGCTGCCTTGTCTCGATCATGCTGCCCTTCTCAGGGGCACCACATGCAATGACTGGTAGGTGTGGGACAAAAAGGTAAAGTCCCTTGTCCCAGGTTCAGAAGACTCTAAAGTGTTATCAAAAGTCGCTGGAGGATGGTTTGAGGCTTTTGTTGTGGCTGCCTCCCAGCACAACTTCTCCCTTTGCTCAATTTTACTTCTTCCACTTCCCCAGAAGAGTTGATTCCAAGGGCATTCTCCAATACGTTTCCTGGCCCCCAAATATCCATCCCAGAATCTGACACCCAGGAACAAAACTTGTGACAGTTGTGACCGGCAGTGGTCAGAAAGAGGAAGTCTTAAGATGGGATTTCAGAGCTGAAGCACCCACATGCAGGCTGCAGTGAGGACTCAATCCCATCACTGGTGTTATATGCAGCATGGATAGGCCCTGGCACAAGATAACAGTACAACATTATATGTCACATCATCAAGAAACTGAGATGGAATTCCTGTGAAAAGAAGTGCACTAGGAGGTGCAATATATCTGATACTTGATAAGCACTGGGAAATAGAAATTAGAAGTACGATGTTACCAGATGCAATAGATACTCTGAAGAAGATAATAAATGGCTGGGGGTGGTTCATCAGTAATTAAAAATTGCAAATGAAAACCAGAGGACCTCCTTGTAAGCATGTATAGAGATTCATATATCCTACACCTAAAGGGGAAAAAAAAGAGAAGGACAGTCATAGGACTTATTCAGAAGACTAATGGAGCTTCAGAGAGGGTGGGGGGTTCTCAGGCCTGGAAGGTCTGCCAAGCCAGGGTCAGCATCCTAATTGGGAAGAAATAGGACTTAAAGGAATAGGATTAGGTTGATGAGCAAAAAAAAAAAAAAAATGCTGATTCACTAGATTTCCTCGAATTCTCTATGCCTACAGAAGTGTACTGCTTTTCCCTATTACTCCACACCTCCACCCTCTACACTGGAGATTATGCAAAAGCCTCTGCCTTGCTTGATATGGTTTGACTGTATCCCCACCCAAATCTCATCTTGAATTGTAACCCCCACAATTTCCACGTGTCATGGGAGGAACCTGGTGGGAGGTAACAGAGTTGTGGAGGCGGGTCTTTCCTGCACTGTTCTCATGATAGTGAATGAGTCTTGTGAGATCTGATGGTTTTAAAAATGGGAGTTTCCCTGCACAAGCTCTTCTCTTGTCTGCCGCCATGTTAGACGTGTCTTTCACCTTCCACCGTGATTGAGGCCTCCTCAGCCATGTGGAACTGTAAGTCCACTAAACCTCTTTCTTTCATATGTTTCCCAGTCCTGGGTATATCTTTGTTGGCAGTGTGAAAACAGACTAATGCAGTGCTAGACAGCACTTCCATTCTTGACCACCAGATCAATAGCCAGGGTTAATGCACAACATGATGTACCCAGCAGTTTCTGGGATTGTTAAGGGAGAAAGAGACCATAAAAAGAACTGCAAGGCCTAGCAAACATACACAGAGTTTGGGAGAGTATATTTGGAACTAGACTCTGAGGGTGTGAAATAAAGCACGGTAGAATATAGAATTCGACTTGGGAGAGTTTCTTGATATGAAGCTTCTGTCTTGGGATTTGAAGTAAGCAAGGCCTCTCACTGAATGAAGAAGAAATGCCAGAATTTTTATGGAAGAAGATAGATGAAGGAATCAAAAGACATAGAGAAGTGGACTTAGAATTACATACTATGTAAGTCTTGAAAATCCACTAGAGGAATGTTTTTCCATGGGAAAACTTGAAAGATCATCCATATCATCAACTGCTGAACAGGGAACCAGCATCACTGAGAAGCTCAGAGGTCACTATCCTCTCTTGCCCCAAGTTACTATATAGTCTGAAGAGATGCAAGCCACCTGGGCATCCCACAGAGTATCACAGTAATGAATTTATTGATGACATCACGCAAATCAGACCAGATAAGAAGTGACAAGTTCACTAGAGGACTTGGTAAAAGACATGCACTTTAGAGAGTGAGATAGAAAAACCAAGACTATTTGGAAACTTGCTATATCAGTCAATTACTTAGGGATCCAATGAACCATGCCAGGAAATCACCTCCAAAGTAAAGGACACTATTGTATCTCACAATGTTGGAAGAAGCAGCACATGAAGAAGGAAGCACAATGCCTGGTAGACCTTTTTGGCTTTTGGAGGCTGCAGTTGCATTTTGGGAACACTGCACTGACAAGCATATTGAGGCACATGAAAGGCACCAGGAAAAAACTCTGCAGTAGAACCAGAGTCTGGTGCAAGCAACCCTGCTGCTTGTTCTCTATGACGTGAAAGGCCCTGTGTATTAGAAACGACTGTTTTAGGAAAAGATGCAAGAGGAATTTCTAGCAAGGCTAAGTAGGAGACTCACAATGTGATAGTATAGTGTTTTGGAGCATGACCAGGTAATCTGCGGTAATGTATTAAGCTTTTAAAAACAGCCCTTGGCAAGCAACTGAACCCTAATAGACAGAGGATATCTGATAATGAGACATTAAAGTCCATTCAGGCAGAAGTATTCACCATGAGCTGGGTTCAGGTACACTCTCCAAGCCACAAGGACATGAAGGCCCAGCAATAATGCACACCAAGATGGAAGTGGTACATCCAGAGTTGGGCATGAGCAGAGGTAGCGGGCACAGGTAAACCGCAGGTAGCCTAGACTCCTGTATTGTTCATCACTATTGCCCCAGTGCCTTTCTATCAGTCCCTGCTTGTGGCTGCATGAGAGGTCCCCATATTCCCTGACAGAGAAGCATGAACTCCAAGCTTAGTTATTGTGTCCAGTCAAGCCGACTAAATGACTTAGCCAAATGATTATCAGTCAGTCTCTGTAATTGGTCACCCCAGGGCTGTCACCATGAACTCCTTAATCAAGTAGCCATGGTAGCAGGCATGGAAGCAGTGTTTGGGGCCAACAGCTTGAGCTCCCATTTACAATATCTGCTCTAACTAATCTGGATGCTGAATGCCAAACTGTCCAGATAGAGGTAATACTGAGTAGGACATCATCCTTTGAGAAGAACTACCTACCTACCTGATGCCACGTGTGTCAATGTATCCTCTTTCATTCTGTAAAGGGTAGTGAGTCCACTTGATGTTGAGAGGGGAGACCCCCTTCCCATCTCCCTCATCACAGGCCTCCACCTCCTCACTCTGGATGAGAAGGAGGGTAAAGAGAGATAAAATAGCAAAGAACTGGAATCTGTGGTCAAGCGGCTTGCTGATCTTACTGACCAGGCCATAATGAGGCCCAAGGACTGGGAAGATAACTCTTTTTTCGGTTCCCAGCATCTAAGCCATCTATAAGCCTTGAAAGTGTTGCAAAGAATGTTATCACTACCGGCCAGAGCCAGGAACTGGGTCACATCCTCCATATTTACACGACCCAGACGTCCTCCTGGAAACACTTCTGCCACCTAATAATTTACTGCCTTTGTCTTGTCTCTGAAAGCCCCCTCTCCTGCCTATTCCTGTGCATGCCGCATATAAACTAGCAAATCGATGAAGCCAAAGATCGTGAGGTCAATTGTCCGGCCAATGGACAGTGACACAGTTTCCCCTCAATTTCCCCTTATAGTTGTAAACCTATAAAAAGGAAAAGAAGCTGCTCCTCGGGGAGCTTGGTCATTAAGGCATTAGCCTGCCACAGCTCACGGCTGAATAAAAAGCGACTTCCTTTCTCAGTTCGGTGTTTGAGAGGTTTTGTCCACTGCCACTCCCGCTACAATGTGAATAGGTATTTTTTTTTTTCAAATTTAAGGAATGGGTTTAATTTTGGGGCCAATGGACTCTCCCTTAGCCAGTACTACTACAATAAATGTGACAAAATGTACGATTCACCACTGTGGGATTCCATGTGAGACTGCATTAGAGGAAGGGTCCTACTTTTCAGCAAAGGAGGTGCAGCAGCGCACATATGACCACGCTATCCATTGCTTCAATTACAAACACAACACCCAGAAGTTGCTGGTCTGCCAAAGTAATGAAACAGCTTGTTGAGAGTATAGCTGAACCCCCAGCTTGGAGTGGACACCTGGTGAGGGTAGGCACCATCTTCTAAGATGATACATATCTTCTAAATCATTACTTTTTATCTTGTGCAATGTCTTTAACAGCTACAGTACATGGGTCTGGTAAGTAAGAGGTAGAAATAGTGGTAGTCCACCATGGAATCACTCCCAGAGACCCACTTGGATCAATTTGTTTTCTGTCTTCCCAATCTTGGGCTCTGCAGGTTTAAAAGACTTGGCTCTCAGAGAATGAATGCATCAAAAAAGGAATAACTAAGAGAACCATTGAATTGCAAGCTGTGACTACATCCTCATTACTTTGGGCCCCCTGAACTGAGGGACCAGCAGGAAAGGGAAGGTGGCATCACCGTAGCAAGGGTAATGAATATGCTCACTGGGAAAAAGTAGAGATAATTTTCTACCATGAAGATAAAGAAAAATATGATCTACCTTTTTGTCTCTTGATACCAATGTGGGCAGTTAACAGACAAGAGCAACAGCCACAGTCTGAGAAGGGTCTTAAGCTCTTAGGAATACAGATCTGAGTTCCCTCACTAGCAAGCAATCTAGACAAAGAGGAATCTAGAATCCATAGTATAAAAAGGAGGTCACGCCCATAATCCCAATACATTGGGAGGCCAAGGCAGGAGGATTGCTTGAGGCTAGGAGTTCAAGGCCAGCCTGGACAACACAGCAAGACCCTGTCTTTTTAAAAAAAAAAAAAAACAAAAAAAAACATAAAGGAGGTGATGAGTGTAGTTGTGGCCTCAAGGCAGGAGGCAGTAGCAGGGGTAATTTGTCCTATCCTTCCTCTTGTAAGTTTACTTTAAGGAAAGATGTCACCTGAATCCTGATGAAGTGGCCTCCAGATGTATATGAAGCAAGTGAATCCAAATGACTCACAGAAAAAACTGCTGTGTATGCTGCGTGACACCTTCCATCCACCCGCTTCATAACTGAAGCTCTTATTTCTCCAACTGCACATGGTTTTGGAGACTAATATTTTACAAGCGTACCCTCCAGATCTTGCCTTTGGCCGAATAGAAACACCTTGCCCAACATCTTCTCTGGGGGCAAATATGGAGATATGCAGGCCCAACACAGCCATATCTAAATTTACAAAAACTCCAGAGAGTGTTTCCAATCTCAGGGTTCCCCTTAAGATCATCTGAGTCCTTTGTTATGACTGCATCACAACCAAATTTCACCCTAACAATTCTACTTCCTTCACTTCTTCCATAGGTGTTGATCTTGAGAATTTTCCTTAAAATTGTTTCCAGAGTCTACTTCCTGGTGCCCTGACTTTTGACAGCTTCCCTCCCCAAACTACACCATCCCTACCTTAAAACTCACTCTTCTGCTGTCTCCTAACCCACTTGCATATAGGCTGAATTAGCTAAAATTCCTGATTTTATTCACTACCTTCCCACTAAGTGGAGACTCGTTTTTAATCTGTGGTACTGATTTTGCTTTCTCTGTTCAGCAAACTTGCCCTTTGCAATTAATTCCAAGGTTGTAGTCCCTGTGTCCAAGTGAAAGTAAAAACATGGTATGCATTATTTGCCTGTTTCAATCATGTCAAACCTCTTGCACCTGATGCGTTTGATGGATTTTTTTTTTTAATTGAGAAGCATTTGAATTGAGAAGACTTGAGCCTTGTAAATGTACTTGTCACTGCTGAGACAGCATCATCAAAGACAGCATGAGCTGAGGATGCACAGAGGGCACACCACCTAAGTAAGATGAACACGAAGAGGCATTTTGGAATGTTGTATTATGCGTTAGAAAATAAATAAGCCCAGTTCAACCTGTATGGGAGAAATCAGGGGAAAAGAGGCAAAATATAGCCTGAAGTCTTTACTCACAAGGGTCACTCCCAGGGCTTTTTTCATCTTGAAAATATTTTTTAAAAACTATTAATTTCTCCAGCAGAGTCTCTTGCTGTCACCCAGCGTGTGAATACCAGCAATCATGGCTGACATCTTTTCTCGTACAGCATTTAGTAAAATTAAACTGCCAGTCTTCATTTCTCCTGATGGCTTCAGTACTGTACACATTTCGCAGAGAGGTTTTTTTTTTCTTTCTTTTCATTAATGTTAAAGAAGGTCTTAGTGGGTTTAAAGCCCTTATTTTCAGATTGGCATCTTGAGATGAGACCTAGGATACTGGAGGTAAAGACATCAGGACAAGTGAAGGCTGGCAGCATAAATGAAGAACACATTTTCTCCCTTTAATGACTTGAAATTCTCTAAGTATAAAAAGCTTGCGAGAGGTTCAAGACCAAAGATGGCTTCATTCTTGCTGAGGGATAGACCTGTGAACTGTGTCCCAGGATAATACCAAACAAACTGGAGATGAGGAGTGATCTTCATACCATACAGGCAGGGTTGCTAGCAAGACAGTTACTCACTCACCCAGGTGACCACATTTCCAAACTGCTCCACCAGGGGCATCCCTGGAGGAAGCATTGTGTCACCTTTCTTATTGTTTCAGTCACTGAAGCTACATCACAGAGTGTGTTTCATGGATTCAGGACCTGAGACAGCCCTCGAATCAACTGGACTCTCCAAATATAGCAACATGGTGTAGAAATTCTTGAAGCTGCCATTGCCCTCACTCACCTTCTCACAGCAAATCACCCATCCAGCTTGACTTTGATTAAATCCTCAGTTAGGCTAGTTTGCTATGGAGGGTCTCCTCATTCAATTTCTTAGTCTTTTCTTTCCTCTCATTTTCTCATTTACATAGACTCCTAAAGCACTCATACTGCATTCCTTAGGCCCAGCCCAGATTCGCATTCTGTTCTCTAATATTATTATTCTCAGTTCAAACCCATATCCCTTCACCCTCCTAATAGTTAAATTTACCTTCCCTAATTAGGTTCCGAAAGTTCTATGGCTATCAATCAGTCATCCATCCTTAGAAACCAGTTTACTTAGCTCAGAGTTAGAAAAAAGCAAACTAATAAAAGAGATTCAGCTGGAGATAAGAATAAAGTTTTATCATTTATAGAATATTTACCTTTTAAAGAAGAGTATGTACTAAACCAAGACTACATTCCCTAAAAACATACCTGTGTCTTATTCATGTTTCTGTGTCCTTCTGTGTTTTCAACAGTGCCTTATGTAAGGTTTTCTTGAAAGGATATTGCCGAGTTTAAAATGAGGAAACTTGAGGCCAGCACGAGACAAATTAAATTCCAGTTTATTTAGCTCCCAGGCGAGGATCTGTGGCCCTGGGGGAGGGAGAGAGAGAGAGAGAGGCCAGAGAAGTCGCACCCGGCCGTTCTGGGCATGGGGTTTTATAGGGGGTGAGGGCAATAGATTGGTCAGTGGGGAAACAAAGCATGGGCAACTGCATTGGTCATAGAGAGACTGGACCTGGACTTGGCAAGTTGCTATTGGTAGTCTAGCAGGGCTATGGACAGGTGGGCTG
>CAUYLG010005254.1:0-26584 GCA_963573385.1 Cacajao melanocephalus | reverse complement strand
AATGAGCAGAAGGTAATATGTCCATTGTAAAAAAAAAAATAAATAAATACAGGTAATCCAGCCGGATGTGGTGGCTCACACCTATAATCCCAGCACTTTAGGGGGCCGAGGTGTGTGGATCATGAGGTCAAGAGATTGAGACCATCCTGGCCAACATGGTGGTGAAGCATGGTGAAACCCCATCTCTACTAAAAATAAAAAATTAGCTGGGCCTGGTGGCACACGCCTGTAATCCCAGCTACTTGGGAGGCTGAGGCAGGAGAAAGGTTTGAACCCAGGAGGTGGAGGTTGCAGTGAGCTGAGATCACACCACTGGCATTCCAGCCTGAGGAAAAAGTGAGACCTTGTCTCAAAAAAAAAAAAAATTAGCCAGACATAGTGGCAGGCACCTGTAATCCCAGCTACTCCGGAGGCTGAGGCAGGAGAATCGCTTGAACCCCGGAGGTGGAGGTTGCAGCGAGCCAAGATTGCACCACTGCACCCCATCCTGGATGACAGAGTGAGACTCCATCTCCAGCATGGTCATTGGGTGATCTTTTCCACATCATCAGTCCCTTAGGGTTTCAGGTTTTGTGTCTGGAAATTGGGGATCATGGTACCTCCCCCATAGGGTTGCTGTTAGGCTTGAAGGAAACCTGTTAAAGGGTTGTGAGCTGTGGTGTCCTGCTGAGCTGTCTCTTCTAACCAGGTGTCTTCCACTCGCCCCGGGCAGGACTCCCAGGACAGCTCAGATGGAATACCATCGGCACCACGCATGACTGGCAGCCTGGTGTCTGACCGGAGCCACGACGACATCGTCACCCGGATGAAGAACATTGAGTGTATCGAGCTGGGCCGGCACCGCCTCAAGCCGTGGTACTTCTCCCCGTACCCACAGGAGCTCACCACATTGCCTGTCCTCTACCTGTGCGAATTCTGCCTCAAGTACGGCCGTAGCCTCAAGTGTCTTCAGCGTCACTTGGTATGAGGGGTCCAGGGAGGCTGCCTTCCCAGCACCCTCCACCTTGCCCTCGTCCCTGATCCTCCTCTCCTCCCCAGACCAAGTGTGACCTACGACATCCTCCAGGCAATGAGATTTATCGCAAAGGCACCATCTCCTTTTTTGAGATTGATGGACGTAAGAACAAGGTTAGTGCCTGAGAGGCAGTGGGGCGGTGGGGTAAGTCAAAGGACAGCTTCTTCTTGCTCAGGAAAACTGACCAGTCGAGCCAACAGATGGGTTCAGCCCATTTTTATTGAGTTCCTGCTGTCTGGCCAGTGCTGGTAGCCAGGAATGAGACAGTCTCTGTTCTCTTGACAGCTTACAGTCCATGGGGAGACAGACATACCAACAACCGCTTAGATTCCAGTGTCATGTCATGAAACAGAGAGTAGGTTAGCAGGACCCAAAGGAGGTGGTCAGCAGAGCTCCATAGAGGTTAACTTTGAGCCTTGACGTGGATGACAAAGTGGCTGACGGAATTTCTTGCAGTGGCATTGTGAGGAGTAGGCATGGATGCACAGAGATGGTCTTTGTGAAAGGCAAAGATCATTCTGGCTGAGAGGCAGAGAAGGGAGGATGAGGGAAGGCTCTTACGAGGGACAGAGCTCAGGTGATGAAGATGCTGCATTAAACACCATTCTGTAATTATTAATGTGGACTTGGGCCTCCAAGTGGCAGTACCCAGCAGCAGGTGGTTAAAAAGCAATTTCTGGCTGGGCACAGTGACTCACACCTGTAACCCCAGCACTTTGGGAGGCCGAGGTGGGCCAATCACTTGAGCCTAGAATTTCAAGACCAGCCTGGGCAACATGGAGAAACCCCATCTCTGCTAAAAATTAAAAAAAAAAAAAATTGGCTGGGTGCAGTGGCTCACCCT
Source organism: Cacajao melanocephalus (assembly GCA_963573385.1). Classification (NCBI taxonomy): domain Eukaryota; kingdom Metazoa; phylum Chordata; class Mammalia; order Primates; family Pitheciidae; genus Cacajao; species Cacajao melanocephalus. The sequence goes on along the minus strand of CAUYLG010005254.1, from coordinate 24,725 downwards.
GGAATCCCAACACTTTGAGAGGACAAGGCGGATGGATCACAAGATCAGGAGATTGAGACCATCCTGGCCAACATGGTGAAACCCTGTCTCTACTAAAAATACAAAATTAGCTTGGTGGCATGTGCCTGTAATCCCAGCTACTCAGGAGAATCGCTTGAACCTGGGAGTCAGAGGTTGCAGTGAGCTGAGAATGTACCACTGCACTCCAGCCTGGCAACAGAGCAAGACTGTCTCAAAAATAAATAAATAATAAAAGAGCCGAGTGTTGTGGTGCACATCTGTAGTTCCAGGCACTCAGGAGGCAGAGTTGGGAGAATCACCTGAGCCTGGGAAGTCAAGGCTGCAGTGAGCCGTGATTGCACCACTGCACTCCAGCCCGGGTGACAGGTGTTGAGACCCTGTCTCAAAAAAAAAAAACCTACAATGTCTGAAATGCAGAAGTTATGTGCAGAAATAAAGCAGCATGATTCATAATTTTGCTGGGGTAACCCCTAAGGCAGTTATTTTGTTAAATTCCAGAATTCTTTAACTGTCACAGAATTGCAGATCAGTTCCCACGAGGTGTGACTATGGATGTAGAATGTTAGGTTTTTTTTAACAGCTAGACTCCCAAGACTGTCAGATAGGGAGAGCTTCTCTCAGAAGCTGTGGTTGGAGTCTGACTTTGGTTGGACACATTAGTTCGTTGACTGCTGTCCAGCACTTTGGGAAGCCAAGGCGAGCAGATCATGAGGTCGAGAGATCGACATGGTGAAACCCCGTGTCTACTAAAAATACAAAAATTAGCTGGGCATGATGGCGCATGCCTGTAGTCCCAGCTACACTGGAGGCCAAGGCAGAAAAATCATTTGAACCCGGGAGGTGGAGGTTGCAGTGAGCTAAGATCACGCCACTGCCCTCCAGCCTGGGCGACAGAGCGAGACTCTGTCTCAAACAAACAAAACAAAAATGTTAAGGGGCGGTGGAGTCTCTGGGCCAGGCTTGGATGGAGGTGTGCGGAGCAAGACAGGGAAAATCGTCCCACTCAGCAGGGAGGCACTCAGACACCATCACACCTCTGGTGCACAGGCTTTTCAACACTGAGGAGCAGCCCTGCCTAAGCTGCGGGCTGGTGGAATGGGTCTGGCCCTGCCAGGGAGGAACACTCATCACCTGTCAGCCTGGGGCACAGCACAAATGGTGAAGCTTCTGGTCGACCCTTAACCACTGTCCAGGCTCAAAGCAGGGTACCCAGAGTGGTGACAAGCCTTTTCTCTTGCAGAGTTATTCCCAGAACCTGTGTCTTTTGGCCAAATGTTTCCTTGACCATAAGACATTGTACTATGACACAGACCCTTTCCTCTTCTACGTCATGACGGAGTATGACTGCAAGGGCTTCCACATCGTGGGCTACTTCTCCAAGGTCAGTGCCCACCCAGGCTGTCCCTGTGCCCTGTCCTGAGCCAGGTCCCTTCCCTCACACTCACCTGTCTCCCTTTTCCAGGAGAAGGAGTCAACAGAAGACTACAATGTGGCTTGCATCCTAACCCTGCCTCCCTACCAGCGCCGGGGCTACGGCAAGCTGCTGATCGAGTTCAGTGAGTATGTGTGCTGCGGCCAGGGGGTAGTGCGCCCGTCATCGGTGCCTCACAGGCAGATGTGCCGGGCTGCTGTGATTCCCAACCCTGGCTGTGCGGCCCAGTCTCTAGGGGAGCCAGCCCGAAATAACGGTGGCACCCTACTGGGGTTCTCTCCATTCAGGCTGACTGCCCTGCTCATCTGGGGTAGGTTCTCAGCCCCACAGTTTGCTCCTTGGCCAAGGTTCTAAGTGCCACTCAACTGACTTACATGCTCCTGTCTGGGGCCATGGGCAGGTTAGTGAGCCACTGGTGCCCATGTATCTGGTAACATGTACCATGATACAAGTCCTTGGGCAAGGACCAGTGGTTAATGTCCCCAGTTTTTCCCTGAGCCTGGCAGGCAGGTGTACAATATGCTGTTAACAGATAGATGTAAGCATGGATTGCTACTTGTGTTCAGTGAGGTCAATCTCTTAAAGCTGGAGGGACTCTGACCTTCATCACACATGGGCTCTTCAGCGCCCTCCCCAACCCTGAGGCCCCCTTCTCCTTCCCAGCCTCTTACTCTCCATCACCCCCCATTCTGTCTACCTCACCACTCACCAAACCCTTGGAATAACCAAGCTCTGACCTGGGCGACAGGAAGTCCTAGCTGTTTGCCTGGTGAAGACACAGAGGCTTTACTTGATCAAGGTTATGGTCCATTTGAGGAATTTTATTGGTTAAATGATGCCCAGATGGGGTCACATCCTCAGGAACTTCTCAGCCTGGTAGCACGAGTGGATGCTTGAAGAAACTCAAGTCTAAGTCCGTCTTGGAGCTCAGACTGCAATGGAGATGGGATGTGGGTGGGATCACCAAGGGGCTAAGGCCCATTATGAGGCTGGTTATAGCTGAGGGTGAGGAAGGGCTTCTAGTAGTAACAAACATTCCAGGTCCCTGACTGGGGAGAATGAAGACCCCGCCAAAGAGATGTGAAGCCCCTCAGGGCTCTGCAGGGTCTGAGGATCTCACTGGGCACTGCTTCCCAGTGCTCAGCTGTCTGCACGAGCAGGAGGGAGCGAGCCACTGTCGGGGTCAGTTACACTGGCTCTCAGGAATGGTCTTCCCACCTTAGGAAGCACCTTGGTGCACCTTCTCTCCTTGCATACTTACAACCACCCAGTCAGGCCACTCGGGTCTTAGCAGCTCACTTTTCCAAGATCTCAGCTAGGACGACTGGTTTGACTGAGAATTCAAGCCTCCTCAGGCCTGGATCAGAGACAGGACTCAGTCCCTACTTCCTCACATGCCCAGACACCGAGCCTGGGATGGCAAAGGAAAATTGGAGGCACTTTCTTCCCATGAGCCATTTTCTCTGCATCCCCTGCCCATAAGCCTTCACCAGCTTTTGTCTCCCTTGTGGTTGACTGCAGCTGTTCCTCTTAGTACCCTCACACACTCCACTGTGCTCAGCACACTGGGGAAAAGTGAATACGTGATGATTAGTTTTTTCTGAGGGCACAGAACTGCCAAGTGGCAGGGCCACTATGGGAACTAGGCGGCCTGCCTTGGTGACCTGTGTTTTCTTATGTTCATCTGTGACCTCTTAACCCTCTTCTGCTCCACTGCTTTAGGCTATGAACTCTCCAAAGTGGAAGGGAAAACAGGGACCCCTGAGAAGCCCCTCTCAGACCTTGGCCTCCTATCCTATCGAAGTTACTGGTCCCAAACCATCCTGGAGATCCTGATGGGGCTGAAGTCGGAGAGCGGGGAGAGGCCACAGATCACCATCAAGTGAGCCTGGCTGCGCCTACCTGGGGGTGCATGGCATGGCCTGTCTGTACCTGGGCTTTCTCACTCTCTCCTGGGGCTCCTGGGGACAGATGAAGGTTCTTAGGGGACCTGACCTTTGCCCTCCCACAGTGAGATCAGTGAAATCACCAGCATCAAGAAGGAGGATGTCATCTCCACTCTGCAGTACCTCAATCTCATCAACTACTACAAGGTAGGGAGGAAGGCAGGGGGAGACAGGTGTTTGGAATGCAGAGTGCAGGCCCCTGTGGGCTGACCACTTGCTGGGTCCATCTCCTCTGCCCAGGGCCAATACATCCTCACACTGTCAGAGGACATCGTGGACGGGCATGAGCGGGCCATGCTCAAGCGGCTCCTGAGGATCGACTCCAAGTGTCTGCACTTCACTCCCAAGGACTGGAGCAAGAGGGGGAAGTGGTGACCAGGCACTGCCCACTGCAGTGGCAAGACAGCAGCAGGACCGGGGCTGATAGCCTGCCGCGCCCCGCCCCCACTGCAACTCCCACAAAGCACTCTAAGGGAGATGGGGCCGAGGACAGCTCCAAAAGTAGGGGACAGGCCTAGCAGGGGCCCACTGGTGTCCAGCACTAAGGCGAGCTCAGGGCTCAGGCCAACTCCAAGGTCAGCTGGCTACAGGCCCAGGCCTGCTCTGAACCAGGGACCAGAGGGAGCCAGGCAGCTGTGTACAGTGAGATGGGGGGTGGGGGAGCTCTGTACAGAGGGCTGGTGACTGTAAAAATTTCTTTTGTAAAGTAGAAGTTGGAGGTGGGGTGGGTGCTGGCTGCAAAAGATTCTGGCCTTTCTTACCCCCATTGCCCCTGGCAATAAATTGTTTCTTTATGCCAGAGCCCTGCAAGGTTCTTGTGGGAAAGGGGCCCATGCTGGCTTAGGGCCTCTAAGGCGCCCAGACTCAGGTACTGTGAAGAGCTCCTTTATTGGGATGATGGAATCTGTGGCTCCAAAGTGAAGAACTGGTTTACTGCTGTGAAGGAAGGGATCGCGGCTTTTAATTTCAAGCTCTGGTTCTCAGTCCTCGGGCACCTGTGCGTGAATCTGCAACAGGAGTCGCCTCTGCTGTTGGGCTTGTAAGACAGGGCGGCAGGCTGACCCCCCACACCCGGGGAACCACCCAGCTGTTCAGAATAACCCCTTCCCGACATGCGGGGAGCCGCGCTTCCCACGCACTACCCAGTAGAATCCTCCAGGCTCCGTCTGCCCTACTGTGCTCTTCAGCCCGTGTTCCACCCGGGGCAAGATCCAGAAAGGGGGCTCCTTGTGTACTCACCGCTGCTGCGAGGCTGGGCCAAGTTAAGGCCCCACGCACTTTGGCATCCGGGCCAGGGATGGTCTCCAGGCCCCACAGGGTGAAGCGGCTAAAGCTGGCAGTGGCTCCGATGAAGCGGTCCTGGAGAAGGGGCTGGCTCAGCATCGGGAATACAGCTCCCGCCCGCACCCCCTTCCTACCCTATCCCTTTGCTCACGAAGTCCCGCTCCAGCGGCTCCTCTTCTTGGTCGTAAGTCCCGGAATCCCGCGAGGGATCCGGCTTCCCCATCAACCCCTCCTCTTCCGTCACCATCACGTATCCCACTAGGCCGGGCGGCACCGCCACCTCCTCGCCCCGCAGACTGCGGCCCCGAAACGAGACTTCGAGTCCTGGAGCAGGAGGCACAGGGCCTCAGGCAGGGACCCATACTGGGCCCTGCGGGGCGAGTCCAGGGCTGCCCTCCCGCCGCCTCCGGGTGGACCTCGACCCCCAAAAGCCCAGACGATGAACAGCGCGCGGCCCCGCGCGGGGGCTGCCGGGAGCCGTAGTCCGGCCGCAGCGCTCACCCTCGGGGCCCTGGCAGATGGCAGGCGTGAAGAAGCGCCCCACCGGGGCGGGCCCGTCCATCGCGACCTCGCAGGGCAGCAGGTGCAGTGTGGCGGGGGCGGCGTCGCGCAGCGTGGTGGGACGCAAGTGGACGCGGTGCCTCTCGATTGCTACCTCGTCGCCGATCTCCATCCTCGCTCCAAGGCGACGCTGGTGCTCGCGGGCTGAGGCCGAAGCCGGCGCGGAAAGCGCGCAGGGCCTCTTGGGAAGCCGCCGCAGAGCCTCACGGGAAGTGTAGTTCCCCCAACCCCCAGGGCTTTCCCTGCAAGCCTTGCCTCTCTGGGTCCAAGTCCCAGGGTTTTCTCTTTTCTTTTCTTTTTCGCTTTCCTTGCTTTTCCTCTTCTCTCTCTTCTCTTTTCCCCCTCCTCTCTCCTCCCCTCCCCTCTCTTCCCCTCCCCTCCCCTTCCTCTCCCTTTTTTTTTTTTTTTTTTTGACGCAGCCTCGTTCTGTCTCCCAGGCTGGAGTGCAGTCGTGCGATCTCGGCTCACTGCAATCTCTGCCTCCTGGGTTCAGGGGATGCTCTTGCCTCAGCCTCCCAAGTAGCTGGGATTATAGGCATGCACCACACCAGGACCTCGTAAATTTTGTATTTTTAGTAGAGACAGGGTTTCATCATGTTAGCCAGGCTGGTCTCGAACTCCTGACCTCAGGTGATCTGCCAGCCTCGGCCTCCCAAAGTGCTGGGATTACAGGTGTGAGCCACCGCACCCAGCTGGGTATTTTTCTTTTATTGTTTTTAATGACACATGATCATTGTAAAAATCTGAAACGATTCTGAAATGTACTTTTTATATTGATTGGTAGGTAGATTATTTATTTTTAGTTTATTAAGGACATCAACCCTTTTCTCAAATGCATTGAAAATGTTTTATCTGTGGTATGTCTGTGTAAAGGTGATTTTGCTGGACAAAGACTTATTTTTGTTGTTGTTGTTTGTCTGGTTTTTTAGACAAGGTCTCACTCTGTCGCCCAGGCTGGAGTGCAGTGGTCTGATTGGCTCACTGCAGCCTCGATCTCCTAGGCTTAATTCATCCTCCCACCTCAGCCTCCCATGTAGCTGGAACCACAGGCCCGTGCCACCACACAGCTAATTTTTGTATTTTTGGTAGAAGCGGAGTTTTGCCATGTTGCCCAGGCTGGTCTTGAACTCCTGGACTCAAGTGATTTGCCCACCTTGGCCTCCCAAATCATGCTGGAATTACAGGTGTGAGCCACCGCGCCCAGCACGAAGACTTACTTTTTTGTAGTCAAATTTATCAACATTTTTCATGTCTTTTAGATGTCACAATTCCTCACTCTTTGGTTTCTCAACTCTTTTCTAATGTTTATTTGTTCAGATACCCAACTTAGATGTATTTTTCAAGTTCTCACATAAACTTACACAAAACTTGAAATTTGGATTTAAATTGCGTTTAATTTATACATCCCTGGACATCTGGGAGCTGGCCTTGGTATTCTGTTGAACAGAAACAATTTCAGAGAACATCAGCATTGCACAAGGTCACTCTGTGACCACGAGGGAGCAAGACAGAAACAAAACCACTCTATCATCACATGTGAACGCTGGCAAAGGTGAACACTGTCCAAACCACAAAAGGCACAAAACATCCCTCTTTCTCTCATAAGAAAGTGACTGTTGTTTCCTTACCAAATACAGCATTAGCCTCCATCCAATCTCTCCCGGGTAAGATTTGTTGGTAGTCCGTCATAGACATACCCCCTTTTCTGACGACATCCAAGCCAGAGAGAAGCCTGGCTTCCCTAAACCCTTACTGAAATCACTGAACATGGCCACAAATCCTCCTAAGTCCTTTCTAACACCCTCTTACTGAAATGCCCCAGAGTTCAGGAGTAATAAACCCAGTTTGTTCAACTGAAGATGTATTCCTGGTGGTCTATGGCCAGACTGGCAGATTAGAAAACGACTCACTTTCGTTTTCTATCAATAATAAAATACATAATTCCATTTTTTCACATCTCCTTGTATATCTGTATAGTTGTGAGGTTTTGTTCATATATAATGGATATTAATAGATATTGTAAAGTTTATTTCTTCCTAGGTTATATTAATATTTGTTTCTATTAAAAACTGAGGGACTGAGCATGATGGTTCACATCTGCAATTCCAGTGCTTTAGGAGGCCAAGAGGGAGGAGGATTGCTTGAGGCCAGGAGTTTGAGACCACTCCAGGAAACATAGCAAGACCAGCCTGGCCAACACGGCGAAACCTTGTCTCTACTAAAAAATACAAAAATTAGTTGGGTGTGGTGGCGCATGCCTGTAATCACAGCTACTTGGAAGGCTGAGGTAAGAGAATCTCTTGAACCCAGGAGGTGGAGGTTGCAGTGAGCCGAGATCGCACCGTTGCATTATAGCTGGGGGCCACAAGAGTGAAACTCTGTCAAAAACAAACAAACCAAAAACATTTTTAAAAATTTTAATTTAATTTTTTTTTGACACAGGGTCTTGCTCTGTCACCCAAGCTGGAGTGTAGTGGCGTGATCTGGGCTCACTGCAGCCTTGACTCCTGAGCGCAAGCAATCCTCCCACCTCAGCCTCCCAAGTAGCTGGGACTACAGGTGCATGCCACTATGCTCAGCTAATTAATTTCTGCATCTTTTGTAAAGACGGGATTTCGATCTCTTGCCCAGGCTGGTCTCAAACTCCTGGGCTCAAGCAGTCTGACTGCATCAGCCTCCCAAAGTGTTGGGATTACAAGCATGAACCACTGCACCCAGCAGTTTTTTTTTTTCTTTTTTTTGAGACAGGTCTTGCTCTGTCACCAGGCTGGAGTATAGTGGCATGATCATGGCTCACTGCAGCTTCAACTTCCCAGGCTCAAGTGACCTCCTACCACAGCCCAGCTAATTTTTAAATTTTTTGTAGAGATGGGATCTCACTATGTTGCACAGGTTGGTGTTGAGCTCCTGGGCTCCAGCAATTCTCTCACCTCAGATCAAAATTTTTTTTTTTTTGGGATGGAGTTTCGTTCTTGTTGCCCAGGCTGGAGGGCAATGGCGCCATCTTGGCTCACTGCAACCTCTGCCTCCTGGGTTCAAGTGATTCTCCTGCCTCAGCCTCCCGAGTAGCTGGGATTATAGGCACATGCCACCAAGGCCAGCTAATTTTTTTTTTTTTTTTTGTATTTTTAGTAGAGACAGGGTTTCTCCATGTCAGTCAGGCTGGTCTTGAACTCCTGACCTCAGGTGATCCACCTGCCTCGGCCTCCCAAAGTGCTGAGATTATAGGCGTGAGCTGCCGTGCCCGGCCCAGATCATATTTTAAAATTAAGAAATGTACCTTGTTTTCAGGACATAATGAATGCTATTGCCCACTTACTATAGTACAGTGTAAATATAACTTTTGTATGCACTGGGAAACCAAAGAATTTGTGTGACTAATATCACAATATTAGTTTTATTGTGGTGGTCTGGAACCAAATCCCTACTGTCTCCAAGGTCTGCCTGTATACTACAGAGTACTGCAGGTCTCTTGTAATAGAATATCCCCAATTCCTGCTTTCTGTTTATGATGCCCTTGACATTCACTTCATTTGTTCATATGCTATCATCATCCAATTCATTGTTGCTATTTTAAATTTTTTTTCTCTTTTCTTTTTAGTTGACACATAACACTTGTACATATTTGTGGAACTAGAGTGAAATTTCAGTGTGTATGCAATGTGTAATGATCAAATCAGGGCTATTAGCATATTCATCACCTTGGACATTTATCCTTTCTTTGTGTTGTCAACATTCAGAATCCTCTTTTCTAGTTTTTGAAAATATACACTAAATTATTGTTCTTGTTTTTTTATTTTTTTTTTCTTTATTACGGGCGGTGTGTCACCTCGAGGCGGACCGCCCACTACTCCCAAGATCCAACTACCAGCTTTTTACATTAAATTATTGTTAATCATATCCACCCTACAGTGATAAATAGCACTAGACTTTACTCCTCCCACCTAGCTGTAACTTTGTGTTTATTGGCTTCCTCTCCCTGTCCTCCCCTCCCCTACCTTTCCCAGCCTCTAATTATCCCAATTCTACTCTCTACTTTAACGAGCTCAGATTTTTTTTAGCTCTCATGTATGAGTGAGAACATGCGATGTTTATATTTCTGTACCTGACTTATTTCAGTGAACATAATGTCCTCCAGCCTCCACCATGTTGTGGCAAATGACAGGATTGCCTTCTTTTCATGACTAAATGCTATTCCACAGTCTATATGTACCACATTTTCTTTATTCATCTGCTGATGGACATTTGGGTTGATTCCATCTCTTGGTTATTGTAAATAGAGCTTCAATAAACATGGGGGTGCAGGTATGTTTTATATATATATAAAATACATATTGTTCATTATATATTACATATAATATATAATTAAAGTACAGTTATATAATATACCTATTATTTATTATGTTATATATTATAATGTATGATATATATTTTGTATAATATGTAAATATATAATAAATGCAGATAATACATATAACTTATATAATATATATAATATATTATAAATTATGATTTATGTGTATAATTTATATGTATATTATAGATCATACATTATACATAATTGATATACAATGTATTATAATTACATAATATAATTTATATATGATATACAATATATTATAATGTATAACACATAATATGTAATATAGAGTAGATAATAGATAAAACAAATAGTTTATATAGATTTTGAGACAGGTTCTTGCTCTGTCACCCAGGCTGGATGCGGTGGTGTGATCATGGCTTACTACAGCCTTGACCTCCTGAGTTCAAGTGATCCTCCTGCCTCAGCTAGGACTACAGGTGCACATCACTGCACCCGTTTAATCTTTAAACTTATCTTCAATATATTGATTCAGGTTCTTTGGATAATAATATCCAATGGTGGGATTGCTGGATCATATCATAGTACAACTTTTAGTTTTGTTTTTGAGGAACTTCTATACAGTTTTTCATAGTGGCTGTACTAATTTACATTTCCACTAACAGTGTACGAGTTCCCCTTTGTCTACATTATCCACCGGCATTTGATACTTTTAGCCTTTTTGACGATAGCCATTCTGACTGAAGTGAGACGGTATCTCATTGTGGTTTTGATTTGCATTTTCCTGATGCTTAGTATGTTGAGCATTTTTTCATATACTTTTTGGCCATGTGTATATCTTCTTTTAAGAAATGTCTGTTCAGATCATTTGCCACTTTTTAAATCGGATTGTTTGGTTTATTTTGTGGTTGAGTTGTATATTCTCAATATCAGTTCCTTTTTGGATGAATTTGGAAATATATTCTCCCATTCTACAGGTTGTTTCTTCACTTTGTTGATTGTTTCTTTTGCTGTGCAGAAGTTCTTTAATTTGATATAGTCTCATTTATCTATTTTTGTTTTTGTTTACTGTGCTTTTCTTTCTTTTTTTTGAGGCAGAGCAGATTCTCGCTCTGTTACCTGGGCTGGAGTACAGTGGTTCAATCTCGGCTGGCTACAACCTCTGCCTCCTGGGTTCAAGTGATTCTCCCACCTCAGCCTCCTGAGTAGCTGGGATCACAGGTACATGCCACCATGCCCAGCTAATTTTTGTATTTTTGGTAGAGAGAGGGTCTTGCCATGTTGGCCAGGCTGGCCTCAAACTCCTGACCTCAAATGATCCACCTGCCAAAGTGCTGAGATTACAGGTGTGAGCCGCCATGTCTGGCCCTTCGCTGTGCTTTTGGAGTTTTACACACAAAATCTTTTCCTAAACCAGTATCTTGAAGCATTACTCTATATTTTCTTGAAGTAGTTTTACAGTTTTGGGTCTTATATCTAAGTGCTTAATTCATTGAGTTAATTTTTTTATATAGTGAGAGACAGAGGTCTGGATTAATTCTGCATATGAATATCCAAAATGAATATTTTCCCATTGAAAAGGGTGTCCTTTTCCTACTGTGTGTTCTTGGCACTTTTGTTGAAAATCATGTGGCTGTGGCCGGGCGTGGTGGCTCACGCCTGTAATCCCAGCACTTTGGGAGGCAGAGGTGGGCGGATCACAAGGTCAAGAGATTGAGACCAACCTGGCCAACACGGTGAAACCCCGTCTCTACTAAAAATATAAAAATTAGCTGGGCGTGGTGGTGCACGCCTGTAGTCCCAGCTACTTGGGAGGCTGAGGCAGGAAAATCACTTGAACCTGGTGATTCAGGTTGCAGTGACCTGAGGTTGCAGTGAGCCGAGATCGCACCACTGCAGTGGTGACAGAGCGAGACTGCATCTGAAAAAAAAAAAAGGAAAAAGAAAAAATCATGTGGCTGTAAATATTTGGATTTATTTCTGGGTTCTCTTATTCTGTTCCATTGGCCTATATGTCTGTACTTATACCAGTACCCTTCTCTTTTGATTACTATAGCTTTGTAGTAATATTGGGTTTTGTTTTGATTTGTTTTTGAGATGTAGTCACAGTTCAGTGTTGCGTTCTTAGCTCACTGCAGCCTCTGCCTCCCAGGTTCTCCTGTCTCAGCCTCCCAAGTAGCTGGGATTACAGGTGTGTGCCACCGCACCTGGCTAATTTTGTATTTTTAGTAGAAGTGGGGTTTTACCATATTGGCCAGGCTGGTCTCCAACTCCTGACCTCATGTGATCCACTCGCCTTGGCCTCCCAAAGTGTCGAAATTACAGGTATGAGCCACTGTCCCCAGCCACTTTGTAGTATATTTTGAAGTCAGCAGCCAGGCATAGTGACTTACACCTGTAATCCCAGAACTTTGGGAGATCGAGGTGGAAGGATCACTTGAAGCCAGGAGTTCACGACCACCCTGGGCAGCAAAGCAAGACCCCATCTCCATGAAAAGAAAAAATTATCTGGGCATGGTGGTGCTATTACTTCCAGCTACTTGGGAGGCTGAGGTGGGAGGATTGCTTGAGTCCAGGAGTTTGAGGCTGCAATAAGCCATAATCATGCCAATGCACTTCAGCCTGGGTGACAGAGTGAGACCCAATCTTAAAATAATAACAATAATAATAATAATGAAGCAGGATATTTTCCTGACCCCTTTGCTGGTGGGAACTGGAGTGCATGGGTGCTAGAACTAGCTGGCTGCTTCAGTGCCGTCAAGGGCAGACTCCACTCACTCAGTTCTGCTGTATTCCGCCCCTCACAGGAGAGGAGTGCAGGTGAGTGGGTGCAGGAGGCAGGGCGAGTGCTTTTGAGTGCCGGCAGGAGCAACACCTCATGTGGGCCCTGCAGCAGTATCTAGGGGCGGTGCCTGAGATCCCTGAAGCCCCAGAAGGAGTGTTATAGTGCCCTTTATAGCTTTGCTGTTCACAGACAGCTTAAGTGTTAACAGCTCAATGGAGGGTCATTGTGACGGCCTTTTGCACCCACATTCTCAGTGCCTGAGTTCTTGTCCACTGTTCAGGAGGAATGAGGTAGCATAAACAAATTGGAGATGGTAAATGCAGGGAATTTTGTTGCTGATAAAAGTGGCTCTCAGCGGGAAGGGGAGCTGAAAAGGGATGGAGCAGGAAGGTTAATCTTCCCCTGGAGTCTGTCTGTCCCTGGCTGCTCTCCTGTCTGAAGCTACACCATCTAGCTGTCCCTCTGAAGTCAAGCTGCTTCTCTCTAATGTCCAACTGTAGTCTCTGATGTTGCCAGCTGAGTCTGGGGTTTTTATGGGCACAGGGTGGGGGGTGGGAAGGCCATGGCTGGTTTTGGAAAAGGCAACATTTGAGTGGGAAAATAGGGATGTATTTTCTCACTTTGGGCTATGGTATTAGGCTTTTTGGCTTGAGGGTGGGGCCCTTACTGGGGACCCGCCATTGTCTTCTCAGAATTTCCATGCCTCCTGTCCCTATCAATAATAAAATCAGATAGTATGCTGCCTCTAGCTTTGTTTCTTTTGCTCATGGTTGCTTTGGCTATTGGGGGTCTTTTGTGGTTCCATATGAAGTTTAGATTTGTTTTTCTATTTCTGTGACGAATGTAATTGGTATTTTGATAGGGATTGTACTGAATCTGTAGATTGCTTTGGATAATATGGTCATTTTCACAATATTAATTTTTCTAATCCGTGAACATAGGATGTCTTTCCATTTGTGTGTGTGTGTGTGCCCTCTTAAATTTCTTTCAACCCTGTTTTCGTGCTTGCATGGCTTCTGATGAAAAGTCTGATGTAATTCTTATACTTTTTCTTCTGTAAGTAAGGCATTTTCTCCCTGTGGTTTCTGTGAAGAATTTCTCTTTGTCTTTGGTTTTCTGATGTTTGAATATTAATGTGCCTAGACATAGATTTTTAAATTTTTCTAATTTAAATTTTTAATTTTTTTTCCAATTAAAAACATTGTGTTAAAATGTACATAACAATTCAGCACCAGGGCACAACAGTCAGAACCAGAGGAAAAAAAGTCACAATAGCTGATAAAAAGATTGAAGGAGAGAACCATCATCTCAGGCTTTTTTTTTTTTTTAATACGGAAGTCTGCTTTTCTATCCTATATTCTCCCAATCAGGCATTTTTAAAGGGAGAAAGAGCTGAAAACAATGAGACACAACAAAAGTTGAACCTCTGAGACATGAATCTAAGACATTTTAAAAGAAACCAGCTAGAGCATTAAAAGCAAAATTTCCAGTAATTTAACATATCAACACCTTAAGAAAACCTGTTTCCAATATATAAACCATTCTCTAGAAAGTCTACCACAAACAATTTTCCTTCAGTCATAGTCAGCTTAATCATACACAAAATTCTCCTTCACAAACCCCATCATGGCCCACACGGACCATCTGCAACATGCTTGGACTTTCTGACTTGTTTTATACCACCCCTTCCTTAAATAACTAATCATTTTACTATAGGACAAGAATTTACTACACAAAATCCCTCCTCATATAAAATCACTCTTTCTTTGTATCCTTCCTTGCAAACAAAAAATACATCTATCCATAACATTCTTCATATCTCTTTTCTTTCCTTTTTTTTTTTTTTTTTTTTTTTTTTTTAGACAGAGCCTCACTTTGTCATCCAGCCTGGAGTGCAGTGGTGCAATCTCAGCTCACTGCGACCTCCACCTCCCAGATACAAGTGATTCTCCTGCTTCAGCCTCCTGAGTAGCTGGGACCACAGGCATGCACCACCATGCCAGGCTAATTTTTGTATTTTTAGTAGAGATGGGGTTTCACCATATTGACAAGGCTGGTCCTGAACTCCTGACCTCTTAATCTGCCCGCCTCAGCCTCCCAAAGTGCCGGGACTGTAGGTGTGAGCTACTGTGCCTGGCCTCAAATCTCTCTTTTCTACTTACTGGTTCCTTCATATTTTGAACCTCTCTTTTAATAACTTCCAAATTAGACACAAATTATTATTTTTCCCAATAAAGAACACACTTTCTTTGGCACATTTTATATAAATCTAAAGAGCAAGAAATTCTGAACTGCCCCTCAGACATTGGCATTCTATAGATCAGAACCATTTATAACTCTAAGATTTTCAACTATACAAAAGCTCACTGTTTTAAAGCCATCCTAACCATTCTAAAAGCTACAAACATCAGAGGTTTGTCTAGGTAAAAGTCTTAAAGTTAAATTTTAGAAGACATAAAATTCCCTTCAAAGTAATTAGTCTTATTTTTTAATTTATGAGTTCTCTTTTATTTGTAAGCCAATTTGATAGCATGCTAAACACAACACACATCACACAAATGAAGTGACCTACACAAGACAGATGGATCCAAATTAGTTATAAAATTGGGACCTGTCTACCTCAACAAATTTTGTTTGCCCATATATGTAGGGAAGACAGAAAGAGGCAGGAAAGGGGACCCTGTAGCATCAAATAAGGAAAGGAGGAGGTAAACCATGTTGCTCTGGTGGCTCAGAGTCCTTGAGCCACCAAAGAAAAATGTTTGGGAGGCCACTTGTCTGCCACTGCAAAAAGCTGTCTGTTGGGTCATGGGTCCAGGAGACTGAGTAATTTTACTTGAGCAAGGTGGCTCATTGGGACATATGGAAGAAGGTTAGTTCTAAGATTGATGGGGAGCTTTTTCCCTCATTTGTTGGGGATGGTTAGGACATTCTCATTATAAATGGTCCTTTTGCTTAAGGGGGCACACTGATTCTGGACCAGGAGCCAGTGAGTTGCTGATCTTGTGACATTTTCTCTGGATTGGTAATTGTAAGGTGGCAGGGGGCTTAAAGTAACAGTTAGCAATTGCACTTTTTGGCTATTTCTTTTCTTTTTTGAAATAGGGTCTCACTCTAGTTGCCCAGGCTGGAGCTGCAGTGGCATGATCTCAGCTTACTGCAGCCTCACCTCCTGGGCTCAAGTGATTCTCCCCACCTCAGCCTCCTGAATAGCTGGGATCACAGGCACATACCACCATGCAGAACTAATTTTTCATATTTTTAGTAGAGACAGAGTTTCGTCATGTTGCTCAGGTTGGAGCTGTTTCTTTTGCCTTTTTTTTTTTTTCAATTCTTTTGCTCTGTCCCTATTATTGTAAAATTTAAAGGCCAAGTTTACATATTGGCTCATAGAGGTTTGAGGTTTGATTGCTGCTTTTTGTAACTTCCTCCTAATTTCAGGGGCAAGTTGAGTAATAAAATGCATACCCAGGAGAGTTTGCCCTACTGGGGAGTCTGGGTCTGCATTAGTATATTTCCTGGGTGCCTCAACAAAACAACCCTGAAACAGAATGGGTTTTTCATCTTTTCCCTGAGTTACTTTTCTAACTTTGCCATAATTGGTTGGCTTAACTACACACTTTTTTGTCCACCATTTTTTCCCATGGCACAGCAAGGAGACAACAATACTTGCAAGTCATGGCAAGTTAAATTTAAAAACATTGTTAACAAATTCTTCCATAACATTTTCTAGATTCTCTGAAAACTGGCCAAATTTTTTTGCATAAAGCCAAATCTGACATAGAAAATGACACATGCATTCTAAGTATTACCCCATTTCCATCAGCTACCTCCTACAATGGACACAAGTTTTATTTTAGAGGTTGATATGGGGCCCCACTGTTGGTGGTACTGGGTAGGCTTACTACCTTGGGGAGTGAGGAGTATAGACTGGGGCTAGCTGGGTAAGGGTGACTGATGACCTTGGGGTGGACTCCCTCAGAACTGGGAGACTGAGGAGACTCCAGAAAAGATGTAGGCTTTCTAGGGCGAGCAGCTAGGAGGGGAACCCTTAGACATGGCTTCCTGGTTTCTGGAAGTAACATGAGCCAGTAAAGGGCCATAAAAGCCTGTACATAAGAGACCTCCTCCCATTTTCCTTCTTTTCTGCAGAATAAACCCAATTGTAAAATAGCATTGCAATATATAGAACCAAATCTATATATTAGGCCAAATCTCTTGGTTTTCTAATTTGTTTTGGACCCAAGAGGTGCTGCAATAGTAAATGAGTTTCTTTTTCTTTAAGTTGAATTTCAGCTTGCTCCAACAGCCTAAAAGACACCCTAGTGGTGAGTATTCTGGGATGCTCATCATTGTCTCCGTGTCTAACAAGAATTTATACTGGACATGGAAGTCTTTCTTTTTAATTTTAATTTAATTTTTTTTTTTTAGATGGAGTTTCACTCTTGTTGCCCAGGCTAGAGTGCAATGACATGATCTTGGCTCACTGCAACCTCCGTTTCCTGGGTTCAAGCAATCTTCCTGCCTCAGCCTCTTGAGAAGCTGGGATTACAGGCATACACCATCATGCCCAGCTATTTTGTGTTTTTTTCTTACTAGAGACAGCGTTTCACCATGTTGGTCAGGCTGGTCTCAAACTCTTGACCTCAAGTGATCCACCCGCTTCAGCCTCCCAAAGTGCTGGGATTGCAGGGGTGAGCCAGAAGTTTTTCTAAGTCTAGTGAGAGGGAAAGGAACTGGGCTCTCATTATTTTTCCCTTTTACATTCTCACTTCCTGCAGAAGTGTAAGCAAGGCATTATGAAAGTGGAATAGGCATTTTCCAGTGGATGAAGTATGACAAGAAAAGTATTTTTATCAAGCAAAATGTAGAAGGAAAAGTGTAAATGAAGTGACAATAAGAAAAGAAAGTGCTCTTACAGAAAATGATAACTTTAAGGGAGAAAACAAGAAAAGGCAAGACCAAGATTCTCCTAGGGTGGGCCTCTTTCTCACCATCCTGAGAGGGAGTGCCAATGCCAAAAACCTTTGGAGTGTCTAGGGGGCAGCCAACAGTGAACCCCAGAGGCCTGGTTGGGGCCACGGAACAACATGACTCTGGTGTTCCAGGGTCAACACAACAGGGGACCTCTCAAAGACAAGTGTTTTGCTTTAAACAAGTGCCCAAATACAGTCTATCAGGGAACAAAGCAAAAACTACAAACGAAACATACATTTCAGAGCAAAAATTAAAATAAAATAAAAGGGTGGGCATGGCAGCTCATGCCTGTTATCTTTGCAGTTTGGGAGGCTGAAGCATGTGGATTGCTTGAGCTCAGCCCAGCCCAGCCTTTGGCCAGTCCTACAGCTCTGCAGCTTTTATTGCTGTAGCACCAATCACCATCTCTCTTACTCCCATTCCTTGCTGTCTTGCTGCTTCTCATTGCCTCTCTCTGATTGCTGCCTCTCCTGTCTCACTGTCTTGCCAATTGCTGTCTAGCTGAGTGCGATTTCTCACTGTCTCTCATTGTTTCACCCCTCTGCCAATCACTGGTCACCAGTCTCACTGTCAATCACTGTCTCTCACCATCTGTCCACTGACTGCTGCCATCTCTGCTGTCACATCACTTCTCTGCTGATCACTCATCACCACTGTCTCACTGCCACTTCACCAATCACCAATAGCTGCCATCTCTGCCATCTCTGCTGTCTTTGTGGTCACCATATGATACAGAACAGGTGAGCCCCAAAATTGGGGCTGAGCTTGGGAGGGTTCTTGGCTTCACCCAGGGAAGAATTCAAGGGTGAGCCAGTGGTGTTAAACAATAGCAACTTTTACTGAATGGTGCTGCTCCTTGCAGAGCAGGGCTAACTCACTGGCAGTGCACCCAGAGTAAGAAATGTGTGGGCTCTTGGCAACTGTTGTTTATATTCACTTAAACACATTTTCAATTATATTCAAATTAAGGAGTAAGTCAACGCAAATCGAGGGGCTGGTTATTCAGAACTTTCTAGGAAAGGGGAAGTAACTTCTGAGTTGTTGCTATGGAATTTGTAAAATGTCATGGTACTTGTGGGAGTGTCTTACGCGAATGAAACATGAGGGCAGCCAGGGATCACTTTCCTTGCTAGCTGCTGGTTCCTGCCAGTTTCCTCACTTTGTTCTGTCTAGATCAGATCCTGTTTTGGTCAGCAGTGTTGTGATCGGAAAACAAGTCCTACTGGTCTCCTACCTCAAAAAGAGCATACAATTGGCTAATTTGAATAAACTGGTGGGTGTGGGGGCATATGGGCTGTCCCTCATTGTCTAGTACCTGGCCTGATTTGATTCAGGGCAGGAGAAATACTGGTTTGGTGTGTGAGGGTTAGATAAGAAAGTAGTTCAGAGTATGGGCTCTGGATCACAGGAAAGATGGAAACAACTTTAGCCCTTAGTTTGGCCCTTAGGTTAATGGATGCTAAATAGACAAATACAGAATCTAAGTAAACACAATACAGTGCTCTGAACCGATGAACTACGTGTGATGTTTTTTCTCTTTTGGTCATAATACAACAGTCTAGGAATCAAAGGTTAGAGGTGGGAGTGGCTTCTCTTACTTATATACTATGACCATCTGTCTTAGTCTATTTGGGCTGCTAAAACAAAACACCAGACACTGGGTGGTTTATAAACAACAGAAGTTTGTTTCTCACAGTTCTGAAGCCTGGGAAGTTCAAGATCAAGGCACTATCAGATTCGGTATCTGGGGAGAACCCATTTCTGGGTTTACAGATGGTGTTTTCTTGCTGCATCCTCACATGGTGGAAGGGGCAAGGCAGCTCTCTGCGCCCTTTTTAATAAAGGCACTGATCTCATTCAGGACAGTTCCATTCTCATGACTGATCATCTCCCCACAAGCCCTATCTCCTAGTTCCATCACACTGTGGGTTGGGATTTCAACCTATGAATTTTAGGGAGACAAACATTTAGGCCATAGCACCATCTCATTACTTTTTTCAACTCTTATTGGACATAGTTTTAGACTTACAGAGAACTTGCAAAAGTAGTACAAAGAGTTCTTAAATACTCCTCACTTGGCTTCTCCTAAAGGCAGAGGTGGCCCATCTGGAGCCACAGCTGTGAGGATGCAGGCTGCAGCATGGGAGGTGCAGCGGAGGAGGTGCAGTGGAGGATGCACAGCAAGGCTGTGAGCCCCAAGGAGCCAGCTCCCGCTGGGGAATACGCAAAAGCCTTGCCCCCCTACTGAGTTGGCGGGGCAGGAGCCGGAGCCCCTGGTGCAGCTGCAGTCACTCAGCTGCAGCTCCAGACCCTGGCTTCCCTGTGCTTTTGGAGGCCCAGGAAGCCTCTTGCCCTCAAAGGCTTAAAAGTGTCTGCTCTCACTCCCTGGCCTCTCCTTGCTCCTGGAACCCACTCTGGGGTGGAGCAGAGTTGTGGCCGAGCCTGGGCACTGACATGCCAGCCCCCTGCTGCCTCAGCCACCTCCAGACTTTGGGCACTGATAAGCATGGGAGGGAGGCCAAGGCCAGCTGGGTTCGGGCCTGCAGGCGCCCCTCGGCAAGAACATCCTGGGCACTGTGGCCAGCATGCTGATGGTGGCAGGAGGCAGACCGGCTCCTGGGTGGAAAGGGGCAGGTCCAGTGAAACCCTACCTTCAAGTCAGGGGAAGCCTGGGGACTGGGCTGCCAGTTCTGTGTAGAGTCCAAAGTCAGAAGTGAAAATTTATGGTGTGTTTTTCCAGGCCTGCCCATGGGCCAATCAGCACAACTTCCTCCCTTCTGAGCCCATAAACACCCAGGACTCAGCTAGACTCCAAAGGACTTCAGGACTGCCAGCAGAGGGAAGGAGCTACTCACTTTGGGTCTCCTGAGAGCTGTTCTGTTGCTCAATGAAGCTCCTCTCCATTTTGCTCATCCTTCAGTTGTCCATGTGCTTTATTCTTCCTGGTTGCAAGACAAGAACTCAGGACCTGCCAAATGGCAGGACTGAAAGAGCGTAACACAAACAGGACTAAAACACACCTCCACCACACACGCCCCTTGCCATGTTGTGAGAGATGAGGAGAGAAGAGCTGAGGCCCTTTGCGTACCCCAGACCAGGAGCTCCCCAGGCCGGGGCTGTGGCAGCCTCTTTTGGGCTCTGTAGTTCCTGGCATCTCCAAGTTTCTAGGTATCACTGTGTTCCCCTCGTCCAGATGAAGGTGCCCAGAGTGGAAGCTGTGTGTGGTACATCTGGTCCAGCTGCAGCCTTGTATGGAGCTGGCACCTGTGTCGACACCTAGAGCTGCCTGCCCTGTAGCACCACCGGTGTGACTGTTCTGCACAGTGGCTAGACCCCACACTTGCTGGCTCACACACCCCTTGCTTGCCTGTGGCAGATGTGGGATCTGGGCTGCTGGCACTAGCCAAACACAGCCTGCCAGGCCGAGTGGGCAGAATGAGCCCAGCGGGTGCAAAGCCCAAGTATAGGCACTGCAGGCCACAGAGGTTTCCAGCTGGCAAACCGGCACCCTAAGGATTATGATACTAATGTTATAATCTCTCATATCCATAGTCCAATGATCAAAATGAGGAAATCTACACTGATAAAATAAGACTAACTGACTGATCTTTGGTTGTTATTAGACTTTTGCCAGTTTTCCCATTAATGCCCTTTTGCTGGTCCAGGATTGACTCCACGGTCTCACATTGCATCTAGTTTCCATGCCTTCTAGTCTTCTATCTGTGACACTTGCTCTGTGATTCTGTGATGACTGTGACTTGAGCACTGGCCATTATTTTATAGAATATCTCTCCATTAGGATTTGGCTGATGTTTTCTCCTAATGAGATGGATGGTACGTGTTTTTGGCAAGAATGTCACGTAAGTACTCTTGTGCCCTTCTTAATGCAGCACATTACTGCTGGTGGTTTGCACTGACCACTTGCTTAAGGTGGTGTCTGTCATCTGTCAGAATTCTTCACTATGAAGTTACTAGTCTTTATTTTGTAACCATAAGTGTCTTATAGGGAACTATTTTGAGACTATGCAAATAATCTGTTCCTCATCATGCTTTTGCCCACGTATTTGAGCATTGATTCATGATTCTTGCCCGAAACAATTATTATTATGGTGTTTGCCTAATGGTGATTTTCTATTTCCATCATTCTTTCTACATTTCTTTTCTTTTCTGAGACAGGGTTTCACTCTGCTGCATAAGCTGGAGTACAGTAGTGCAATCATGGCTCACTGCAGCCTTGACCTTCTGGGCTCAAGCAATCCTCCTGCCTCAGCCTCCTAAGTAGCTAGGATTACAGGCACACACTATCATGCCCAGCTAATTAAAAAAATTTTTGTAGAGATAAGGTCTTATTATATTGCCCAGGCTATACATTTTAAAATTTGCATTCTAGGGCTGTTCTTTCTCCCTAATTTATTTATTCCACTATATTTATTTACATCAACATGGGCTTATGGATATTTACTCTAAAGATTTTAATGGCCAGGTGTGGTGGCTCACGCCTGTAATCCAAGCACTTTGAAGGCCAAGGCGGGCAGATCACCTGAGGTCGGGAGTTCAAGACCAGCCTGACCAACATGGTGAAACCTCGTCTTTAAAAAAAAAAAAAGAAAAGATTTTAATTTAGGCCAGGCATGGTGGCTCTCACCTGTAATCCCAGCACTTTGAGGTGGGCAGGTCACTTGAGTCCAGAAGTTTGAGATGAGCCTGGGAAAAATGCTGAAACCCTATCTCTACTAAAACTACAAAAAACTAGCCAGGCGTGGTGGTGCAAGCCTGTAGTCCCAGTTACCCAGGAGATTGAGGTGGGAGGATCACTTGAGTCTGGGAGGTTGAGGCTGCAGTGAGCCCTGATCATGCCACTGTACTCCACTTTGGGTCATAGAGTGAAACCCTATCTCAAAATTTAAAAAATTTTTAATTTATTACTCTCATTATTTATTTTGTTGTTCAACTTGTTCCAGATTTGGCCATTGAGATGTCTTTCAATTTTGCTGCTTTTGTACATTCATCATTTTAAAGAATTTTATATCAACATTTATTTCACCTACCATAAAATTCTCCCTTTTAGCTGGGCATGGTGGCATGTATCCATAGTCTCAGCTACTCAGGAGACTCAGGTGGAAGGATCACTTGCCCCCAGGAGTTCAAGATCAGCCTTGGCAACATAGCAAGACCCCATCTCAAAAAAAAAAATCCCTTTAAAGTGTAAAATTTAGTCATCTGAATATATTTATAAGACTCTGGAATCATCACAGCTATCTAATTCCAAAATATTTTCACTACGCCCAAAGGAAATGCCATATCCGTCACTTCTATTCCTCATTTTTCTCAGCCTCTGGCACCACTAATTTACTTTCTTTCTTGATGAATTTGCCTATTTTGGACATTTCATATAAATTGAACGATACAATATGTGGCTTTTCGTGTCTGGCTTCTTCTTTCACTTAGCATAGTATTTTTAAGGTTCAACCATAATGCTGTATGTATCAGTATTTCATTCCTTTTCATGGGTGAATAATATGACATTGTATGGCTAAACTACATGTTGTTTCTCCATTTACCCATTGGTGTATATTGGTTTGTGCTGTGGTTTGAATATTTGTGTCCCCTCCAAACTTCATGTTGAAACTTAATCCGCAATGCAGTAGTATTGAGAGGGAGGATCTCTGTGAGCTGATTAGGCCATGAGTGACCACTGAGGACACTACAATAAGGTGCCGTCTCAGAAGCAGAGACTGAACCCTCCCCAGACACCAAGCCTGCTGGAGACCTGATCTTGGATGTCCCAGCTTCCAGTACTGTGAGAAATAATTTATTTTTTGTAAATCACCCGGTCTGTGGTTTTTTGTTATAGCAGCACAAGTGTACTAAAACAGGTTGTTTCCACCACGCCCAGCTAATTTTTGTATTTTTAGTAGAGACAGGGCTTCACCATGTTGGCCAGGCTGGTCTGGAACTCCTGACCTCAGGTGATCCGCCCGCCTTGCCCTCCCAAAGTGCTGGGATTACGGGTGTGAACCACTGCCCCTGGCGTGATGGCCCATTTTGAGTTAATTTTGTATAAGCTGTGAAACCTAGGCCACACTTCATTGTTTACCTGTGTCCGTCCAGTTGCTCCAGCACCATTTGTTGAAAAGATGGATCCTCCACCTGCTTTTGGGCCTTTGTCAAAAACCAGTTGAATATATTTATTTAGGTCTTTTTCTGGGTTCTTTATTCTGTTCCGTTGATCTGTGTGTCTGTTTCTCCACCAGTACTATAATGTTTTCATTAGTATAGCTAACAGTAATCTTGAAATTAGGTAGAGCGATTTTTCCCACTTTATTATTCTTTTTCAGTTTTAACTATTTTACAGCCTATGCCTTTCCATATAAATCACAGAACAAACTGTCTGTGTGAGCAAAATTCCATCCTGGAATTTTAACAGGAATTGCATTAAAGCTACAGATCAGCTTGAGTCCAGGAGCTTGAGGCTGCAGTGAGCCATGATTGCACCACTGCACTCCAGCCTGGCAACAGAACAAGACCCCTCTAAAACAAAACAAAAAAAACCTATAAATCAATTTAGGGGTAATTAATGTTTGCTATGTTACATCTTTAAATACATGAACAAAATATGCCTCTCCATTTATTTAGGCCTTTTATTTATTTCATTAGCACTTTAGAAGTTTCAGCCAAAGGCCGGGTGCAGTGGATCATGCCTGTACTCTCAGCACTTTGGGAAGCTGAGGCGGGTGAATCATAAGGTCAGGAGTTCAAGACCAGCCTGGCCAACATGGTAAAACACCATCTGTACTAAAAATACAAAAATTATCTGGGCATGTTGGCACATGCCTATAAGCCCAGCTACTCAGGAGGTTGAGGGAGGAGAATTGCTTGAACCAGGACCTGGGAGGTGGCGGTTGCAGTGAGCCGAGATCCCGCCACTGCACTCCAGCCTGGGCTACAGAGCGAGACTCTGTACCCCCAATTCAAAAAAAATTTCAGCAAACATATCCTACACATATTTTGTTAGGTTTATACCTATTTCATTTTCTTTGGAATGAGTGTACATAGTATTGTGTTTTAAATTTTGGTTTCCATATGTTCATTGTTAGTATATAAAAATGTGAGTAATATGATGTTACTCTTCATCTGCAACTTTGCTGAACTGACTTAATTAGTTCTAGGAGGTTTTCTGTTGTCTTTTTTACTTTGTTTATGGTGATTTTTGCCATGCAATTTAAGAAATGTGGTCAAGCTGTCATTCTTTTCTTTTTCTTTTCTTTTCTTTTCTTGTCCCTGTATTTTTTTTTTTTTTTTTTTTTTTTTTTTTTTTTTTTTTTTTTTTTTTAATTAGTGTCGAAAAAAGTAACCAACGGGGGAACGAAGTGGTGCAACAAACAAAAAAAACAAAAT
>CAUYLG010005252.1:0-92209 GCA_963573385.1 Cacajao melanocephalus | reverse complement strand
CCTTGGGGTTGCTCTTCTTGAGGAATATCTTTGTGGTGTTCTCTGTATTTCCTGGACTTGAATATTGGCCTGCCTTGCTAGATTGGGGAAGTTTTCCTGGATAATATCCTGAAGAGTATTTTCCAGCTTGGATTCATTCTCTTCATCACGGAATGTGAAATTATAATAAAGAATTTAGGCCAGACACAGTGGCTGATGTCTGGAATCCCAGCACTCTGAGAGGCTGAGGCAGGAGGATCAACTATGGGCAGGAGTTCAATTTAAGACCAGCCTTGGCAACATACTGAGACCCTGTCTCTATAAAAATTTTTTTTTTAATTAGCCAGGTGTGGTGGCACATGACTGTAGTCCCAGCTACTGAGGAGGGAGAATTGCTTGAGCCCAGGAGTTTGAGGCTACAGCGAGCTATGATTGTGCCACTGCATTCCAGCCTGGGCAATAGAGCAAGACCCTGTCTCTTAAAAATAAATAAATAATTTATAACAGTTAAAACAAATTTAGCCAGTTTTTCCCCCTTACATATAAGTACAGGTAAAAAGTCAGGGAGTTAATCCTTAAACTAGATGCACTATGAAGTGTCTATAAATCACTACAATATACTGTGGAACATACCCTTATTTCTGAAATGTGGCCCATTTGCCACCGTACTTTGAAAAATGTCCAAGTCAAAATGAAAAAGTATACAGAAACATTACTTACCTTTCTTTGAAAACAAACATGATTCATTCATATCTGTTAAGAAATGTATATCCTTAGTGTACTTTAAGCACTAAGAATTACAAAACCCAAACCACCACCATAATTGGGAAAATGGCCACTACAGTACAGTAAACGCTACCTGAACAGTATCCAAATTTTTGGCTGTCCCTAAAGTTTAACTGATTCAGTCAGCAAGTATTCACAAGTCCACAAAGCATTTATGGATAAATTTGTAAAAACTAAATATATGGTATTATCCATTACATTGTTAGGAAACTGAGCCAAGATACAGGTGTGCTAGAACTAGGACTTTGCAGAATCTCTATGTACTGTCAGGATCACTCCCCACAAGATCAAAACACTCTCCTGGTCTTCCAGTATTTGACCTTGGATTGTTTCATCTTAGAGATCAGAATCAGGATATCTATATATATCAGCACATAAAAAACTAAATAGCTTCTGATTTGTTCCCTTTCTTCCTTGATATAACAGGAATTCTCTTTTCTTAAAAAAAAAAAAAAACTTTAATGCCACATTTTAGTTTTAAAAAGTCCAAGGTCAGAAATGTAAAAGGCACGCTTCTCCTAAAATTAATCTTTAACTTATAACAAGCAATTCTTAAAACTAAGATTTTTATTTAGCATTACACATAAAGAATATGAGTTTGTTCCTAGAAAAGAGCTGTGATTCAGTAATCACAGCCTGGGACCTGGAGGGGGGGTTCCTGCCGGATTATACTGGGCTAATCAGTTTATTATTATATGTCTCAGTTTCTCCATTGAAAAGACATAACCAGCCTACACTACTCAGACGTTTTGATGAAAAAACATCAAGTGCTCTATGATACCTGGATAAAAGGGACTTTAAAAATGTACATTTCTGTTCCATTACAGCTGCCCAAATTCATGCATTTTCCTGGTCCCTCCACAGTTATCTAAGGGCAACCAGATTTTTTTTTTCTTTTTGAGCAAAGTCTAGGGTTAGGGCTGTGGAGAATAGTTAAAACAAGATTTTATTAGATGTTCCTTAGATCCTTTAAGGAGGACTTGTATGTTAAAGTATTAGTTTCCAGTCTTGGGGTATTTTAGCTTAAATTTTAAAGGCACAATTTGATGACTTAATATTACACTCTATTATAAAATCTAACAAGTGCTAAAGAAATAAGCAATTCAGAATTCGAAATACTAAAAAATGTCCCAATTGGAATATAAAATAGTGCTGAAATGGAATTCGTCCCAAAATGGAATATAAAATAGTGCTGTTTTGCAAATTTTGGGGACTCCACACACTGTCTGACACAAAATAAAAGCAATCTCTATTTTAACTTGATTATTCTCAGTTAAAATAATCAAAAAGTAGGTCTCAATTTATCCTCCCCAATCTCTCTTATCGTGCATGTAGCATCTGAGTTACCTATTAAGCTTTCAACAATATCAAATGCCTGGGCCTCATTATCCAGAGGTTTTGGTTTGGCATGTTTCACTTTTTAAAAACTCTGAGTTATTTGGATACACCAAAACTTAGAAAACCACTAGCTAGGAACACAATGTTAGTCACTGTAGGGCAATTTTCAGGCTCAGCATTCCCTGGTCTTTATAGATGTCATAATACTCTTTCCCTCAGTGTGACAACCACAAACATCTCCAGACACTGCCAAATATCACCTGCGTGCAAAATCAACTCCAGCTGAGAGCCATTGGTCTAAGGACTGAGAGCTAGAAAATACCAAGGTTATGGTCTTCAGTTGACACATAGGAATTAATATTTTAGGGGAGTAGTCTTTCCTGGCAACAGGGAGTAGGTCTAACTCTAAAATTCCTATTCCAGTCATGACATAATCTTTCTTAACCCTTCTTTAAAGCAGTTTTCTATACACTTTTCATTCCTAATTTCTCCTCCTCTGAAAGACTGAAGTCACTCTTCATCCATTTTCAGGGCAATAAGAATTCCCCTCCTTAACATCCCCCCTGCCTTCTTTTAAATACTTTCACCTCTATTCTCAAGAATGTTCTCATAGTCTTATCAGGTTGACATTCAAACGGCTCCCATTCGGAGATCCTGAGTGACACCACATGGAGACAGTGGTCATAATTTGCCTCTAGCAACTGTTTTCTCTCTCGTTTTCTGGCTACCACAGCCTTGAAGATAGGACTTTGAAAGAATGACCTTTTCCTGAATGAATTATGCCCTGTCTGAAGACAACGTGTCAGCAAGCAGGAAAACATAACTCTTGTAAATAATGCATTGTGACACTTCTGTTTTTGATAAGGCTTTTGTAGATGGGCTTCATTATTAGGTATCTAATAAACCTATGTAACTATCTTAAAAGGTATCTATCACATAGATAACTGTCAAAAGCCTATAGGAAACAACTATTATTTAAGAGAAATGCTCTACACTCTTTCTATTAACAGTTTCTCGGGATTCTCCAGACTCTAATCCTAGTGTTAAGTCAGCTTACAGAACTATACGTCCCTGGTCCTCATCTCTCTACTATGGAATTACTTTTACAGGATTATGACATCATACCTTTGGCATTTTTCTACGGTGCAACAAAATAGCCATATGTAGAATATCTTTAAATATATTTTTAATTACCATGGAGGAAATTGTCTACTATGTTGCTCAATGTTCTTTATGCAAAGACCCAGGTGACAAATTCCCCCGGAAACTAGGGGGAAATACCTCTTCCTTCTGATCAAGGGGTACATTTTTCTATTACATAAGAACAAATATTAAAGAGCTCTTCCTGTTCTCCTTTTTGAGTTTGGCCACTAGGAGAGCAGACCTAAATTCTCTGCCCCATTCCAGTAAATTTCCTCCGTTAAGAACTTTGGCCAAAACTGTTTGTCTATCCCACTTTTGCCTGTCTTTTTATTTTTATGTTAATGATTTTCAGGTGAGTTTTTACTACAGGCTGCTGATCTATACTGGAGATCAGTAGGCTTATGAATGTGGGTGTTAAAAAAAATAGATTTGTTCAACATGGTTGTTTTCCTTAAGTTTTGATGTTTATACAACCGACCTGAAGAACACAAAAAGTTTATCTGAAATCCATTCATCAAGGCCAAGTTATCCATACTGTTTTGTAACTTATTTTAAAATGATGGATATCATATATGTGACATACAATGGACAATAGATAATAGATGATGAATATTTGGACAAAAATCATTATGAGGTCCATTCAATGTATTGGGTTAATAATGGCTCCAGATCAAATTCAAAAGAAAAAAAATCATTATGAGGAAAGAAATACATCTCTCTACATTCGAATGGGTGGGTTACAAAATTAAAACAGCAATTCCTGCAACAGGACTCCAGTGTTCTAGGCTTCTACCCATTCTAATTGTGAGGACAATGAAATTTCATTCCATTACCATTTATTGGGACTCTGCTTTGAGAAGAGCACTAAAATAATTTGGCTCCCAAATGGCCTCCAATATCAAACATGGTGGGCTGTCGTGTAATAGTCTTTCCAAGAGCATCAGCCTCCTTCTAAGTGTTAGACCCTGCTCCATTTTGTCTTTTATTCGCCGAGGTAGGCTCTTTTCTTGGTGTTTCCCCTTAGTTTACAACTTGCAGACTTCTCGCCTCCTAT
This sequence comes from Cacajao melanocephalus, assembly GCA_963573385.1. Classification (NCBI taxonomy): domain Eukaryota; kingdom Metazoa; phylum Chordata; class Mammalia; order Primates; family Pitheciidae; genus Cacajao; species Cacajao melanocephalus. Next base: position 87,909 of record CAUYLG010005252.1, on the reverse strand, counting down.
CAAGTTTTGATTTCTCTTCGCCCCATCTAAGACTGATGTTCTAAAACCAGAACTCTGCACTTTTAGTCGTCTGCTGTCCCTGCCTCCTCTACAGCCAGTTCCACTGTAACAGAACTCAGCTTTACTTTCTCAAGCACATCGGTCTTCCGGCCCTAAGGCATCAGGTCCTTCCTTTCCTTCTGCTGTCAGGGTGCGGTACCCGATCGGTCTGGTTTCCCAGCGTGGGGTACATCAGAGATTTAAGTCTTTTCCCCAGCTCCAGGTAGCTCCACAGATCCGCCTCCCTTCCCCAAATCCCCGGACCCCATCTCCACAACTTCGGCCTCAGGCCCCCGATCCACCCCGCTCCAGGGAGTCAACGTCTCCTCCCCCTCACGGGGTCCTCAAATCCCGAGTCTGACGCCACCCCCCCCCCCACGCCTCCACCCCAACCCTGGTCTGCACGGCTCTGCCGCGTCCGCACGCACCCACTCGTTGGCCCGATGGCCGAAAGTGTACAGAGCCACCTGGCTGGCCACGTCCACGATGCGGTTGATATAGGGATCATGGCGCTGCAGGGCCGCTAGGCTGATGTCGCGCCCCTTCCCCACCAGGCCGCTTGCCGCCACTGCTGCCATCTTCCCTCCCTCCCTGACATCGGCGCGGGGCTCCTGGAAGCCACTCTCAATAGATCGCAGAACGAGCGAGCTGCCTCGCAACCGAAAACCGAAAAACCGGAGAGGCCTTCCGGCTCCAATCACCCCCCGACCCTCCTGCCCGCCGACGGACGCAAGGCCTCACTAATCGATGGTCGCGTCCCTCCCGCTAAGGATCGTTGCCACTGGCAACGACAAGCCCAGGCCTGCCCTCTGAATCCTGTTTCTTTCTCCAAGAGCTGTTTCTCTTCGCGCCGGAGCTTGATCTGTGTGCGCGGTAGGGCATCCTTCTTGGATATATTCGACGCCTTGGCATATCTTTTCTTTGGCGCTTCAGGGATCAAACCTATAACAATAAATAAGCCTCGACCATCAAGAACTCTGAAGAGAAAAAGAACTTAATTGATTTCAGAATGCGCTAACACCCAGTGGTTCTTAAACTGTAGTGTGGTCCCGGAACCCCTTGAGAGTTTCTGAGACCCTTTCCGGGGAATCTGCAAGGTCAAAAAAAAAAAAAAACTTTTTATTGTAATGCTAAGACGTACTTACTTGACTTGTTCACTGTGATGACGTTTTGCAGACATCATCTGGTGGTTAAAAATGCTGGTGGCTTAACCCAATCAAGGCAGAGGCACCAAACTGCATTGCTAGTCAAAGTACCTGTCACTAACTTGCAATCTCAGTTAAAAAAAAGAAAAGAAAAGATAGAAGAAGCTAGAGACAGTGTCACCTGATAGTGTTCTTGATAAGCACTAAAAATTATAAATTTTACTGAAGCTTAATCCTTGGGTACAATTCTGTTTAATATTCTGCATAAAAAATAGGAAACAGGTATAAAACTCGTCTGCTGCACACCGAAGTGTGTCATATTTGTCTCTAGGAAAGTACTTCTGTGCTTGAGTTGCAGGCTGAATTCATGTTTTTATTTTTATTTTCATAAAACATTTTTACCTGAAAGAAAGATGGGCAAACTATGGTTATCAAACAGGTACTTGACAGACATTTTTGTGAAAATAAATGCAGTATGCCTGTCGCTTTCAGGAAAACAAGGGACAATTACTGTTGTCAATGATAATTTTTAAGCCTTCAAGCCAGAATTAAAAGTTTAGGAAAAGTGTATCTACTGCTATGAGCTTGACAACTTCTCAATACTTAATGTTTGGTTTTTTTTCTGATGAGATCAGTGGTGATATTAATGAGTGCAATTTAACGAATATTAGATAATGGAAAGTGTCAATATCTGAAAGATCTGCTTAACTCAGTGATCCAATATTTTCCAAATGACCCATGTCTCATGCCACATAATCATGCATAGGCAAAAGATCCATTCTAGGACAAGGTGGACTAATGGATTTTTAATGTAACAGCATGAAAAGTTAATAGGATTTCAGACAGTACATTGCAGCTAAGCTTTGAGAAACTCCAGCTTGTCAAGTTTTGGTATATTATCCAAGAAGAATATCCACAGTTATCCAAAAAAGGCTATTAAAATATCCATCTCTTTTCCAACTACATTATCTGTAAGAGGCCAGAGTTTCTTCATATACTCCAAACAAAACACACATAGCAACAGATCATAAGCAGAAACAGATATGAGGATCTAGTTGTCTACTATTCAGCCAGATGTTAAAGATATTTGCAAAAATTTAAAAGAATTCTTCTTTTCTCACTAAATGTTTATTTTGGAAAAAATTATTCTTCATAGACATGGATTTATAATTCAGATCATTGTTATTTTTAATAAATGAATTAAATATTTTTTAAAATTTATTTATTTATTTTAAGACGGAGACTTGCTCTGTCACTCATGCTGGAATGCAATGGTGTGATCTTGGCTCACTGTACCCTCTGCCTCCCAGGTTCAAGTGATTCTCCTGCCTCAGCCTCCTGAGTAGCTGGGATTACAGGCGCCCACTGCCACCCCTGGCTAATTTTTGTATTTTCAGTAGAGACCAGGTTTCACCATGTTGGCCAGGCTGGTCTCGAACTCCTGACCTCAGGTGATCTGCCCACCTCAGCCTCCCAAAGTGCTGGGATTACAGGGGTGAGTCACTGTGCCCGGCCTCTTTGAAGTTATTTTTAATTTCCAATATGGTAAATATAGGTAGATATAACTCATACAAACAAAAGTTCTTTGAGGGAGCCCTTAATAATCTTTAAGAATGGGCTGGGTGTGGTGGCAGGCACCTGTAATCCCAGCTACTTGGGAGGCTGAGGCAGGAGAATCACTTGAACCCAGGAAGTAGAGGTTGCAGTGAGCTAAGATCCCACCACTGCCCTCCAGCCTGGGCAATGGAGCAACACTCCATCTCAAAATAATAATAATAATACTTCTTAAGAGTATAAAGGAGTCTTGAGAGTAAAAAGTTGAGAACAGTTGATCTAAACCATTTACCTAGCATTAAATATTAGAACAACTGTGCAGGAATTATTGCGTTCATAAATTCTTACCTATTTGATATAGAAATATCACAGGCGCTGTACAATACCCTCTCATAATAATGTGTTGCAATATAATCTTTGCAGTCACAATTTCAATTGTACTGAAATTCTTGGTTAAGTTGCATTTTGGAGTCTCAGACCTATTGACTCCCAAGCCTAACTTCCCAGTGGGGAAAAATACAGCAATGGCTCTCAAACAACTTTTTTTTTTGACTGGGGCTGGGGTCATTTGCAGAGTCTGACCCAGAACATATGTTTATATGTTTATATCTGATATTAACTCAAATAAATGTTTCATGAAACAATACTAAGTGATATAGACATTTTTTTTTTTCTGAGATGGAATTTTGCTCTTGTTGCCCAGGATGGAGTGCAATGGCCTGATCTTGGCTCACCACAACCTCCACCTCTCAGGTTCAAGCAGTTCTCCTGCCTCAGCCTCCCAAGTAGCTGGGATTACAGGCATGTGTCACCATGCCTGGCTAATTTTGTATTTTTGGTAGAGACAGGGTTTCTCCATTTTGATCAGGCTGGTCTTGAACTCCCAACCTCAGGTGATCCGCCTGCCTCAGCCTCCCAAAGTGCTGGGATTACAGGCGTTAGCCACTGCGCCCAGCTGATACAGACATTTAAAAAAATACTAGCTGTGACTCTGTAAATTGATTTCATGACCAACTAACGGATTGTGACCTGCAGTTTGAAAAACAAAAGGCTATGGCAACTGAGCAACCACACAGAGCTGACTAGATAACTTTCCATGTTAGTTCACTACCCTTTTCCAGTATTCCTAACCTCTTTGCTCTTACATCACATACGTGCTTCTAAAAACAACTTTAATTGTAATATGGGCAATGGAGAATTTTGTGATCAACTCTTGAACTAGTCACACTCTCTCACTTGATTAGCTGTTCTAGTTTTGATTTTTCAGCATGAACCCACAGATTCTACTTTGCATTTCCCTCATATATATAATGGGGCATTGTGGGTTTTTTTTGTCTGTTAAGTTCCATGATCGTTACACAGATCATTTTCCTCGTAATTTTTCAGTCCTTCCATCTTTAAAGTGTAAAGGACAGATCGTGACCCCCAAAGAACAAATTGCTTTGAGCTCAATAGAGAAGACAGGCTATATGGGGGCCACTGTAAAAGCTTAAATGTTCATAAAACAAAAATGCATACAAGTCTTAGTGATCTGTATGATTACAATTGCAAAGCATTTATTGAGTGCTTACTTGATGAAATTCGTTAATTCATTCTTCATGATTTATTGTTGCTTCTTCTGTCTGTGCTGAAATTAAATGGACATGTCATCTCCAATCTTTGATCTCACTGATGAGTAAGATGAAGATACTGTTACTTTGCTTATGGGGAAAATTTCACATATGTGAACAACATGCCAATGTGATCCTTAGTAGAGAAGGGTGGATTTTTGGTGTGTTTAGAATTAATGAAACAACATGAATGAATGACCCATCTCCTGTTTCAACCTCCTTGTATCTGAACTGTTTTCTCTCAAGTATCTTACACATTCCCATCTCTGTACTTTTGCCCATCTGTCTTCTTAGCTTGGAATGACCTTTTCCTGGAAAACTCACCTCTGTCTTCTTGTTGCATACAATCCTTTCAGCCTGTGAATCCTCAGTGCGCTCTGTTGTGATTTTTCTTGTGGCACTTAACTCACTTTATCCTGACGCAGACTTATTTACTATGTTACATATATACTTTTTTCCAATTCTTAAAAAGGAGTCATTGTAATAAAAGAGAATTGTTATAGAAAATCTAGTCTGAAAGTGGTTCTTGCAATTGAACAAGAAATTTAGCTTTGAGTTTCTTGACAGATAAGCAAAAGGAGGAAATAGTATGTTTCATAAGTTTTTACTTATTTATTTGTTTTTGAGACAGGGTCTTGCTCTGTTGCCCAGGCTGGAGTGCAGTGGCACAATCACAGCTCACTGCAGCCTTGACCTCCTTCCCACCCCAGCCTCCCAAGTAGCTGGGACCACAGGCGGGTGCCACCATGCCCAGCCAATGTTTTTTATATTTTGTAGTGATGGGGTCTCATTATGTTGCCCAGGCTGGAGTTGTTATTTTTTATGCACTTATGACCCGTGTAGTCTCCCTAGCACTTGATCCAATGCCTTGTGAATAATGGAGATTCAATAAATGCTTATTCTTTTGAACTAAACCCTGAGTTAGTTGAATTTACTCATTAAATGTCAGCATTTTTTAAAGAGCTCATGATTTATAAAATAATGAAATCCAAGTTGGGATAGAAGAACATGCAATAGCAAGTCCTGATCTCTCTGAGTTTACATTCTAAGGGAGATAGAAAAAAATGGAAAAGTTTTTGGTTTTTTAACTTTCAAACAAAAAACTCCTGAAGATTAGAAATCATACTCAGAAGAAAAAAGATAAATAATGTTGCAGTGACTTCAGTGTCGCCATATTGTTCATCTCCCTGGCCTACAGAGCTTTATTTTTTAATTCTTTCCCCACCCCCCAAGGTCTAAAGCTCTGACCTTCTAGGATGACGCCAGCCTTCTGCCCACTTTCTATTTGAATAATCTGTGTTTGTAAAACCAGGTCATCATCACTTATCCAAATATACCAAGTTGCAGGCTCGATATTAGTAAAAGGCCATTACAAATAGGCAAATTCTTTTTTAATCCATGCAACTTCCATTTCTGTTGGCGTCCACGGTACTGGCGTACTTCCACTGTGTTTCCATAAGCCTCTTCATGATACCTTGGACAAATATTGATGACTTCGGGTTCATGATTATTTTATAATTGTCATTATGAAATTAAATACATGCTCAGACTTGGTTTGATAAAGTTAGATACTGCGATTTAAAACAAGTTTGTCATTTGATTAAAAAATAATGTCTGGGTCTGGGATTTTTATACCATGGCTATGACTGACTGTGGCAAAATTCCGCACCTAATCAATTAAGGTGATTGTAAGAAGATAGTATGGTTAGATTGTTTGAAGATCAGAATATAACTGAAAATTGTTTGGTTTTGTAGCCATGAATGAATGTTTGTATACAAATATAGGTTGACTCTTTACATCATCATAATTTTACAACACAAATACACAGTCTGCTTTATTAGCACCCTTTTCTTTGTTGTGTAAATACCCTCTAAGTCTGGCATTTGTCTTGTAGTAGAATATGATAGAATGGAGAGGAAAGGAGGAGCTTCCAGGATGACCCTAAGAATTTGTGATTCTGAAACGACTTAGCCTCTGATGCTGTGCTTGTATCATCGTATGAGTTGTCCTTCTTGCTAGGAATTTTATTCCAAAAGATGACAGAAGTGAAGAATTAACTCTCCCTGTGGGGGAGAACAGTTTGAAGCAGTGTGTTTTCAGTTGCTTTCAATGCATGGTTCATTTATTTTTTAAGCAGCAGAGCACAGTAGAAAGGGCACCTCCTGGAAAGGGAAACTAGTTTCACCTCTTTCTATCTATGTGACCTTCAACAAATGACCTCCCCTATACCTTGGGGAATATAATATTTGCTCTACCAATTTCACTGAGTAAATGAGATCAAGTGAGAAAATGTACCAAAAAAAAGCTTTGCAATCTGTACAATGTTCTGCAAATGGAAAAAAAAAACTATTAAAATTAGTAGCAGTAAGAGTATTGCTATCTTCTTCATCATCATTATTAGTTTCATCGTCAATATTATTCCTTCTAATAGAGGCCCAGAAGGGATACTTCTAGTCCAGCCAGTGTTCAAATCAAAAACATTCTGCATAAGTGACAAAGAATATGTTAATTCCCAGGGCAGCACATTCCCAATATTTTTGTATGATAAAGGATACAAATTAAAACGTATTTATCAGAAACTTCACAGAGGAAGATAAAATAGAGGAGATACAGTTCTTTGTTCTGCAAGGTTGTACAAAGAGGTTAAGATTTGAAACAATTTTTGGGAGCCAGAGTGAAATGACAAGGAGTAGATATGGGGTGACGATTGGCGAATGTGGGGAAGGCAGACACCTGCTGGGGGGCTTTTGCTAGAGTAAGAGGTAACCTGTACCTTTGAAAGGTCAGAAATTCTCCAGTCTGGCCCTTGTAGCTCCCTGCACTAGACCTCTATTAACTTGACCTAAAGCAAGGCTGGGGTAATTAGAGCTTTTTGAAGTGGAGAGACCAGGCATGAATTTTCTCTTTTAATCTCTCTTTGCTTCTCTCTGCCAGTCCCATGAAATCTATTAATTTTACTGTCACTGTCAGGGGTCAGGTGAAGGCTTAGTGGGCCTAGAGGATCTCTACAATAGCTACATCTTTTGATTTGCTTCCTTGTGTTTCTAGGCATCACCCTAAGATACGAGGAAGTACCTTCAATTCCACATGAAGAGATCATTGGCTTAAAATGCAAAGACCTGATGGTGCTAACCAGTGTCCATGAGTCTCAGTCAAAGTAATCGGTCATTTGATTACCAAGAGGGAGAAAAAGATGTTAAGAAAGAAGAAGTAGAGGCCAGGCACGGTGGCTCACACCTGTAATCCCAGCACTTTGGGAGGCCGAGATGGGTGGATCACCTGAGGTCAGGAGTTTGAGACCAGCCTGGCCAACGTGGCAAAACCCTGGCTCTACTATAATACAAAAAAAATTAGCCAGGCGTGGCAGTGGGCCCCTGTAATCCCAGTTACTCAGGAGGCTGAGGCAGGAGAATTGCTTGAACCCCGGAAGCAGAGGTTGCAGTGAGCCAAAATAGCACCACCGTACTCAAGCCTGGGTGATAAGAGGGAAACTCTGCCTCAAAAAAAAAAAAAAAAAAAAAAAAAGAGAAACTGCAGAAGACAAATCTGTTTTATTCTCAGTGTACCATGGAAAGGACAATGGAAATTGTGTAGACATTGCTTGCCATGCCTCTGAAAACACAGGCAGCTCTGTGTCACAGCGTGGAGGAGGATGTTATTGGATGTGGCTGATTTCACGTAAAGGAGCCTTGTTGTGGGACATGGAGGAGTGTTTAGGGTTGTCACCAAATTTTCATTCACAGTAACTTGGTGTGTGCTATCTGATTCATTATCATAGCCCTAAGGTCATAGAGGGATGACCTGAATGATTATCTGATTTGAGCAAGGAGCCCACAGTTCTGGGCAAGTCACGTCACTTCTCTGTGGAATAAAGAGATTGAATTAGAAGAGTGCTACCCAGCTACAGATTCGGTGGTTCTCTATTAAGCTACCTCTGTTCACATCAAATGCATATCAAATCTTTACAAACAAGTAGATAAGCCCAGAAACAATACTGAACAATTTGTTTAAGGAAACATCTCGCACTGAAATTAGGTCAGGGAAGCAGCCCGTTAGACTTTTTAATGTTAAATCAAAGCTAAGGGCTGAAAAGCCTTTCTTCTTTCATTTGTTGTTTTCCTTCATGCTGAAGGAAAGCTGTTGCTGTGGGGAGGAAGGAATGCTTCCCCTTGCCATCCTGAAGGTGGCTTCCTGCCAAGGTGGATGGGCTCTCTCTGTCGATTGCTCATCCAGGTGAAATGCGTATTTCAAATGACCTGCGATGATTTGCATGGCAGTCTGTAAGAAGCAGTTGGGAAAGAGTGTCAGAGACTCCTGGGTGGGATGCGTTTGAAAACTTTTGTAATTACTTACTGTTCTTACAGCCTACTATGTTAGTTTTTCACTTTGTGATTGACTTTTCTCTTTTTAAACTGATGTATGAAGCCCCAAAAGTAATTGAACTGCTAAATATTGTGCTAAACTAACCTTAAGTCCAAGATGAGAGGCTTTGGAAAAATACTTGGCTTGGTCAGGGGCTAGAACTCTAATAGTAAGGACTAGAGGGTAGAGGGATGAAGGGGAGGTATAGTATTTACCTCTATAATGCTGAGATTTGAGAGTATTTCCCTACCCAGTCCCTCAAGCCTATCATAAATATTCTATATTGGGTTGACAAATTTTTTTTTGACCTCTGAACTTTTTATTGGCCTCCTGCTCCCCAAAGGGTCCCCTGCTTGCTTCTGCTGGCCTATTGTCTCAGAACTTTGGTGTCATTGGTCTCAGACACCACTTTGACGTCCACTATCTGGCAGGTGGCGGTCTTTTGGATGGTTTGCGTGGAGTTGCTGCTGTCCAGGGCGTCACCAAGATTGAAGTCCTTGCCATCTTCCAGCAGGTGGCAGTAGGTGGCGATCTCAGGCTCCAGCTTGACCTTGATGTTCAGCAGGGCCACGTACTTCTGGGCCTGGCGCTGTCCCTCTGCCCAGGTCTGTGCCAGCTTTGACCCCAGGTGCAGCAGGATCCCGTTGAGCTGCTCCATCTGCAGGGTGTAGTGGACCTCCACCTCCCTCAGGTGGGTTGACAAAGCCCTCAGGCTAAATCTGGCCCTCTGCCTGTTGTGTAAATAAAGTTTTATTAGGCTACAGCCATACTCATTGAATTGTTTGCACCCTGTAACAGCAGAGTTGAGTAGTTGCAACAGAGATCATGTGTTCTGCAAAGTCTAAAATATTTGCTATCTAGTCCTTTACAGAAAAAGGTTTTTGGCCCATATTATTTAAACAAATCAATACATAAGTTATATTGAGGACTTTCTACATGCTTAATAGGCACCCAGTTCATGCACATTGTAAATACACAATAGATTGGAAGCCCAGTTTCTATTCTCAAGGAATTTAAAATATAGTTGAGGAGACAAAGACTAGCACACATGAAAAAATAGTGAACAGTAAAAGATAATATATCATCAAGTTTTAAGCTGTGATGTACAGGCAAGTACCAGAACTTGGAGAAAAGGACGGCGGATCAGTGAGACCTCTAGTAGTTGGGGAAAGCAATATTTAATGTAAAAAAGTTCCAGGACACAATAAGAGCTGGGATGCTCCCTTGAGATCCATTGTAATTGGATGTGACCTGTATTTCTACTCCAGTGTCACTTAACTCACTGTTATTTTTGGCCTTGTGCTTAGAGGACACCTAAATGACCAGAAATATTTCTGAGTGACTTTAGCTGATGGATTTTTCTGGGATTTGGGATTCCTTCAATCTCCCTACAGTACAGAAAATTAAATCTAGTCTTAGTGGCCGAATGTCTTTCTCCTTCAGAGACAATACAGCAAAATGATCGCAGGCATGAGCTCTGCAGTCTAAGAACCTCAAGTCTCAATCTCCCTCTAGCTGTGTAACGTTGAGGGGACTCTAAAGCTCTGTATCTCAGTTTCTGCATCTATAAAATAGAGACAATAATAACGGCAACCTGCTAGGCTTATTGTGGTAACTAGATAATATAATGCCTGTGACGTGTTTAGAGTATAAAGTGCCTGCCTGGTGCGAAGATAGGTCTCCATGAATGCTCAGTCATTGGCCCTTGCTCCTGAGAACAGCAAGATGTACATCCTGCACAAAAGAGTCATACTTACCTCCAGAACAAAAATTAGTACTTGATCATTTCTAAAGGCACTTAAAACAAAATGTACTAATGTAAAGCAAAGAATTACTGCTCCCCATGTTTTTTGGTTTACTAATGGTGTTGATTTTTAATTTTTACCCTATGCCATTGCCAGGCCGCTAATTTATTTCTGTGATGTCGTTGGGGATCTTGGGACCAGGGGCGTGATGCAAAAACCACAGATACAGATCTCCACTCCGATATTGCTGCAGGAATCTTGGTTGTTTAAGGACTTGTAGTGTCTGTCTTTGGAGGTAAGGCAGGGGGCAGTGGCACCAGCCTTGTGGGCTGGGAGGCAGCATCTGTAGGTTCTCACCCATTTCTGTGGTCATGGAAGAAATTATGTAGAATCCAGACCAGTTTTTCTTATCTCTAATAAGGAGATAATGTTATAACATTTATTTTTGTGCTTGTTGTGAGTATTGCTGAAAGAGCACTTTGAAACACTTTAAGTGTTTTGATGTAATCATAAAATGTGAGGCTTTAAAAGCAGGGTTTGAGCATCCACAGAGGGCTCTGTTTTCTCTGTGGATAATGCCTGATGATAACATTGTTTTCTGTTTTCCTTGAGGTAATTTGAAGATTAAAGGGCAGGGTGTTTTCCACATTTCCTGTTGGTAATAAACAGCCCTCTCCCAGTGCTTTGACCTACCCCGCGCTGCTATGGAGACTCCTAGGAGCAGTGAGCAGGGCTGCAGGCAGCCAGGCCTGAGCTGTCAACAGGGCTGACTCCGCAGGTCTTTAGTGTTAGTGTATTTATAAACAACCCCAAACACTGAAACCACTGTTTGGTTTTGTTCACTTTTATTAAAAAGTTATATGGACTTTAGGAGAAAATAACAAACTGTCGGAAAAATAGGCATCTTTTTTTTTTTTTAACCCAAATAAGCCAGTGTTTAGTCTATAACGGGAGGGTTCTTACAATCAGCATAGCAACTCGTGGCTCAGCACTTCCCCATGAAGTAGGTAGCAAGTATTGCTCGTTCAGTTATGAGATAACTTTTACATATTAAATTCACTTGTCCATTCGATGAATATTTATTAAGCTGTTAGCATGAGACAGACATTGGGCTGGGAGCTAGGAATATTGCAGTGAACAAGACAGGCATGTTCCCTACCCTCCTAGAGCTTAGAGTCTGACTGGGAAAACAGACACATAAACAAGTAATCAAAATAAAGTGGGGTGAGTGTGAAAATTTTGGGATGCTATGGAAGCATGGCAAAGGCCCAGGAAAGGCTCCAGTTTCTTTAAATGAATTACCAAGTATATTGACATGAAGCCACTATACATCCTGTCTTTGTACCTCAACCAGGGTGGAATGATCCTAAGAGTTAGAGGCTGGTCTCAGTTATTCTTGGACGTAAGACTTTTCTGGTTGATTTGAGCTTTAGGCCTTACAGAGGAGCCAGAGTCTTGTCTGGGTAGTGCCATAGGTTTCATCCTAAAGCCACCTTAGTCCCTACTAGCCTTGGAGCAAGTCAGACTAAGAGCCTCCCAACAGCACTGGGAATGGGAGCAATCCCTTCCTGCTCATGCACTGGCAGGTCTTGGCTCCGGGACTCACCTGTGCAAATAGTACATCCTTGAACCACTAGTAGTTTTTACCTTCTGAGCTTTGGCTTGTTCTTCTTACTGGAGTTTCCTTTCCCAAGAAAACAGACTGGATCGTCTGCTTCTCCAAACCTGTCTCTCTGAGGCAGGGCCAAGAAGACCATGTCAGTCTATGAAAGGGCTAGTTTACCAGTCAGGGGACTCTCCTGTACTCTCCCTTTACCTGGTATCAAAAGACCATCCTCAATGAGGGCTGACAAGGGACACCCATTGACCACATTTATCCTCCTTATTCTTCTTAAGAAGCTATAGCTTTTACTTGCTGTACAGCATCTAACAAAGTAAGACAGTTAGCTTATCCCAGCCCCAAGTTTTCTGTAGTGGAGGCTGAAAACTCCGTGGGGAAGCTGGCTGGAGTCAGATGTGGAGAGTCTAGGAGTCCCCTCTTTGCCAGGGCCTAAGGTGGGAAGTGGAGGAAGGGCAGGGATAATTTGAAGGCATTCAAGCTAGAATTATTGCCAAGATAGGAGGCTTCAGCCACCTCTTTGTGTAGAAGAGACTGAAGCACAGAGAGGTGGCTTTTGAGTGGTTACATTGGCTTAGAGTAGAGAGAGCCTAGAGCAAAAGTTCTCAGCCACACTTGAAAATTGCTGGACGGCATTTAAAAAGAAGCCCCTAGCTGGGCACGGTGGCTCATGCCTGTAATCCCAGCACTTTGGGAGGCTGAGGTGGGTGGATCATGAGGTCAGGAGTTCGAAACCTGTCTGACCAACATAATGAAACCCCGTCTCAACTGAAAATACAAAAAATTAGCTGGGTGTGGTGGTGTGCACCTGTAATCCCACTTACTCGGGAGGCTGAGGCAGGAGAATCGCGTGAACCCGGGAGGCGGAGGTTGCAGTGAGCCGAGATTGCACCATTGCACTCCAGCCTGGGCGACAGTGAGAGACTCCGTCTCAAAAAAAAAAAAAAAAAAAATAAGAAGCCCCAGTGGCCAGGGCTCATCCAGAGGAGTGAATAGGATTCTGAGTTTGGGCCCTGGTCAGTCTCAAAGTGATTCAAACAGCAGGCAGGATGGAGAGCCACCGGACAGCCTGGTTGGGTAGCCACTGCAATTCTTGGGCTCTGATCTGGCTCAGCTAGTATGGGAACTTGGGCAGTTCACTTGTCCTAGGTAAACCTCAGCTTCCTTCTCTATAAAATGATGTTGCTAATCATATCTATTTGTTAAGATTATTTTTTGAGGATTAAACAAGAAAATACAAGTAAAGTACCTGGGACACATCAAGCACTTAATAAATACAAATCACTGACTTTGTTATTTGGTAGTGACAGAACAGGACTAGACTTCAGGTCTCCGATGTCCAGGCAGTGCTCTTTCTACCATGAGAATTTATCAAGGCTTATGATGGTCACTTCAGTGGGAAATGGGGTGCTCCATCTTTAAAATAATTCCCTTTATTTAAAAAGACATGAATGACTTCATTTCTTAGTTCAGTGTCTCCTGCCTGAAATCATTCATTGATATGTTCATTTGTTCTTTGATTTGACAAACATCTGTTGAGCGTCTTATTAGTTGCCAAGTACTTATTTGGTCCCAAATACTGTCTAAATATCATCAGTACAACAAAATAAATACAGACCCTGCCTTCCAGGAGCTTAAAGTTTAATGAAGGAGATATACTAACTTGTACAATGTATTGATTATGACAATGGGTTTGTTTAAAATTTCTTTTTTTTTTTTGAGACGGAGTTTCACTCTTGTTGCCCAGGCTGGAGTGCAATGGCATGATCTCGGCTCACCACAATCTCTGCCTCCAGGGCTCAAGCAATTCTCCTGCCTTAGCCTCCTGAGTAGGTGGGATTACAGGCGCCCACCACCACGCATGGTTAATTTTTTGTATTTTTAGTACAGGGGTTTCACCATGATGGCCAGGCTGGTCTCAAACTCCTGACTTCAGGTGATTTACCCACCTCAGCCTTCCAAAATGCTGGGATTACAGGCATAAGCCACTGTGCCTGGCCTGTTTAAAACATTTCCGAGAACAGTGCCTGATCTACCAAGCAATCTAGGTGACCAAAATCCTAATATAGTTTTGGTATTACCTAAGGTGCCAGGCACTGGCTTCACCCACTGACATTCTGATTTAATTGATGTGGGATGTGGCCTGGGTATTGAGTTTTTTTAAAACTCCCAGGTAGTTATAACACAGCTCCAAGTTTGGGAAGCACTGGTTTAGAAGCTTCCGTTCCTTAAGGGCATAGCCAGCTCTGGAAAGAGGCTAGCGCTGGGTGGTTAGGAGTCTTCTGGGACCATGCTTAGACTTTGGGAATTTGGAGTTTATTCTCTAGGCAATGAAGTACAATGAAAACACTTTTATTTTTTTTTGAGATGGAGTCTTGCTCTGTCGCCCAGGCTGGAGTGCAGTGGCATGATCTCAGTTCACTGCAACCTCAGCCTCCCAGGTGCAAATGATTCTCCTGCCTCAGCCTCCCAAGCAGCTGGGACTACAGGCATATGCCACCACGCCCAGCTATTTTTTGTATTTTTGATAGAGACAGGGTTTCACCATGTTGGCCAGGATGGTCTCGATCTCTTGACCTCATGATCTGCCCACCTCGGCCTCCCAAAGTGCTGGTATTACAGGCATGAAATGAAGTCTTTAACGGGGGAAGTGACATCTAAGTTTCAGAAAGGTAATTCTGGCTACAATATAGAAAATAGGAAAGACTGGAGACAGGGTAATTGTTAGGAGGAAGAGATGACACCGAGGGCCTACATGAGACTGGGATGGTGGCATTCTGATGCTAGGTAGCAGCAGAAACCCCGGCACCCGGGGGAGAAAAAGAGAATAAGAGGAACTAAAATGTTCTGCTTCTGCTGGTTTTCAGCTTTGAAATGTAATTGTGGCCTTGTTAGTAATCATTGAAAGAATTCAGTTAGTACTTACTAGCTTGGCTGTAAATGGGGACAGCTCCTTCAAGAACTCTCGAGCGTTTGTGGGTTTCAGAAGGATACAGAGATGAATGATCACCCTTAAAAAAATAAAAGAACTCAGTTAGCTTTTACAGTGATCCCGTTAATTTTGGCAGTGTAGATCATTAAGCTCCCAGACAGAATTTTTCACAGGGGGTGAGGGGAGAAGAGGTGGTCTGGCTACCTACATGAATCCAGTGACCTGGATAATTGCCAGATACCCACTAAACAGAGCGATGTAAGGATGGTTTCAGCCAATGTAGCTTTTGTGTTTTTTGTTTTTTTCCTGATCTAATGCCTCTACTGATAAAAACATATTTTTACTATCATTAGTTCTGTGGAGCTCGTATGACTGTGGCGGTGAGAGGACTGGAGTCCATTTGCCTCGTACTTTCAGCAGAGTCAGCTGTCCCTGAGTCCTCATGCCAGACTCATCGCAATTAGAAAGGAGGCAGAAGAGGCAAGAGGAGTCCAGCTAGAGGCTCCCATTTTGGCTTGAAGGCAGTAGCACCACAAATTAGAAAAATCATTGCTTGCCTTCTACGTGGACTCAACACAATAGTATTGTGTCTACCCAGTGGGAGGTTGAATTTTTTTTTACAACCTTTGAAAATACAAAAACCATTCTTAGCTCAAGGGACATAGACAAACAGGCCACAGGCCAGAGTTTGCAGACCCATGGTCTAAACAATTAACAGAACAATAAATCAAGCCTGGGGTGTGTCCCGTTTGCTGACCTCCCTGTTGTAAATACTCTCACGATGATTTGATTTCAGAATCTCAATGTAAAGGCTGCTGCATGTGGAGTTAGGGAGAGATGTGCAGTGGTTTACTATTGTGTGCTATTTGTACCATGCAGATAGCGTAGGCTAAGGTGTATGATAAGCAACCTTGAGAGCAAAGGGAATGGTAAAATGTGTAAAATAATTAGAAAGAAAGGAGTTTTTGAGTATTTATTCTCTTTGTTTCTAATATATTTTATTTAACTGTAAGTTTACATAATTTAGTTTTTATACTGGCCACATTTAACAATCAGCTGGCAAAATTTCTGAAAATTTAACAACCTTCTCTTACAAACTAGTCCAGGCTGGCTCCAGTAGGCTCCTAGCCTACACCACGGCTAGGACAGGGGAAGCTAGAATGTTGAGAGACAGTCAGGATGAAAGCAACGGAGCAAGGAAAGCCGAAGGTTATGGCTGTGGATGAGCACTTCCTCCATCAGCTGAGATGGAGCCAAGTGTGGGCATTGCACAGGGCAGCAACTGAAGGGACAGAGCTCATTCAGGCCCTCTATCTTAATAGGCATGACTCAACTAATTTCGGAAGAAAACTCAATTTAGTTGACCAGTATCTAGCGGGGACGGGGAACTTGACTTAATATACAGTAAATCTGATGATAAAAATATAGTGCTGTGCTCAAAATCTACATGTGAGTAGAACTATCGTGATGAAACAGAAGCTAGGGCTTTTCCCTTATCATGACATTGGGTTTTCTTTTCTAACCTAGCTCTCCTACAATCATGCAAATCAACTGAACCAGCTAAAGAAGTGGTCCCAAGGTTTTAATTAAAAAAAAAAAATTAACCCTCCCCTAAACATTAACTAATGAGGGAGTAAAATGTGTCACTCTCCCTTGACAGATGGGATTCTGATGGCTGCTGTTAAAGGGGAAAAAAGAGAAGCCAAACTGGGTGACCCCCTGAGTTACATCTTTGGCTCTGAACTCTGTGAGTTTATGGTTTGATAGGTCGGCAGGGCAAAGGAAAAAGCAGACACTGAGCTGATTGAGGATCAGAAATGGAATCTGGGGCTGGGCACAGTGGGTCGCACCTGTAATCCCAGCACTGGGAAGTTGAGGTGGGAGGATCATTTCAGCCCAGAGGTTCAAGACCAGCCTGGGCAGCATAGTGAGATCCTATCACTACAAAAAAAAAAAAATGTAGCTGGATGTGGTGACACATGTCTGTAGTCCCAGCCACTCAGGAGGCTGAGGCAGATCACTTGAGCCCAGGAGTTCAAGGCTGCAGTGAGCAGTAATCGTGCCACTGCACTCTAGCCTAGCCCACAAAGCAAGACCCCGTCTCTAAAATAAAAAGAAGGAAGGAAGAAAGGAAGGGAGGGAGGGAAATGGAATCCGGATGGCTTCTACTGTAACATGGTGTTTTTGTGAGGGGATATTGTTAACTATAGCAGTCATTTGATTTGCTCACAGATTGATTTAGTTTTTAGTGTCCATAATATGTTGTGTTTTTAATATGAAATATGTACCTACAAGTATCTAATATTTACCACTTCATGGAATCCTTAAGATATCAGTGGTAGATGGTTTTATGTTTTTATTTCTCATGTTTTAAAACGTTCTGCAGGGAGGAACCATTTGTTAAATTTCTCTTTATGTTTCCTCCTATGCGGCATTGCACCATGAATATGGAGGGTGAGCTTTAAAACAGTGTTAAAGACAAACGTGGAAAGGTATACAATTCTTTCAGAAGACTTTTTCTCTCTCTCTGAGAGTGTGTATCTCCTGTGTCTCTCTTTCCCTCTCTCACATACACACACATGCATACACACACTTCTCTTGGTAACTGAAGGAGGCAGGAATATGATGCCATTACCAAATGCCCTTTGGCTTACAGCAGTAATAACTGGTAATTTTCACTGGGGACTACTTACGTGCCAGATACCATGTGGAGAACCTCGCTTGTATTAGATCATCGAAACTTCAGAAACACTCTGTGAAGTGGGTGCTACTATTTTCTAGATTTTTCAGACACAATACTGAGGGTCAGGGCGATTGACTAAGTTGTCCAGTGTCACCCTTGGTATCTGAGAGAGCTGGTTTGGGTGCCTAGGGCTGTTTGTCTCCAAACCTGTGTCTTGCACCCTTAGCTCTGGTTCCTCCCCTCTCATGTCACGTAGTCAGCACAGGTTTCCTGAAGTAAGCCTACATGCATATAACAAGAATGAAGGAATAAAAATAGAGCATGCCATGGAATGGGAGAAGGTGGACTACGTAAGGCAGCAGAAGAGACAGCAGAAAAGGAGAACTCTAGATGCTGTAAAGCTTCCTGGGACTATAAGTACACTTGGCTACAACAAAATGGTTGGGCAGGAAAGAAGGGAAGACAGAAGGGCTGATTTGGTGGAGGGCCATGGAGGAATAAAATTAGACATCATAGCTACAGAATAGAAGCACTGCAATTGCACCAAATCCATAGACACTCAGGAGTGGAGGAGAATTGGAATGCCATCTGCCTAATACATAAATTTGCTCCGCATCTTGACAAGGTGGTGGTTTAGCCTCCTTGAATGCCCTTGGCCGTGGGGAACTCATTAGATCCTCTCAACAGATGGTGTATTAGAAAGTTCTTCCCTGTATGGAACCCATATTTGCCTACCGGTAACTTCTGCTCAGTGACCAGGAACTGACTTCTTGGGGCCATACATGACAAGTCTTTCATAAAATAGTTTCTAGGGTAAATAGGAAAATAGCCACATGTCAGCTATTTTTCCCTAGTGGTAAAATTATTTCTAGATGCTGAGTTCACAAATGCTTCCTAATCACTGAGTATCACATAGTACATTTCTTAACAACTGCCTTTTTACTAGGTAATAACGATAGTTGACAATAACCAACTGCAAATAGCTTTGCATAGATCATTTTTTATGTTGTCATTTCTATCTTACAGTTGAGGAAGCTGAGGCTCAGAGAGCTTAAATAACTTGTTCAGGGTCACCCAGGCTATAGGCAGAGGAGTCAGGATTTGCTACAGGTGTTTAAACACAGAGGTAGAGTACTATCTTCGTCAATTTGGTGCTGCTATAACAGAAACCCAAGATTGGGTAATTTATAAAGACATTTATTCCGGCCAGGCGTGCTGCCTCACACCTGTAATCCTAGCACTTTAGGAGGCCAAGGCTGGCAGATCACCTGAGGTCAGGAGTTCCAGACCAGCCTGGCCAACATGGTGTAACCCCATCTCAACTAAAAATACCAAAAATTATCCAGGTGTAATGGCAGGTGCCTGTAACCCCAGCTACTCAGGAGGCTGAGACAGGAGAATCACTTTAACTTGGGAGGCAGAGGTTGCAGTGAGCTGAGATCGTGCCATTGCATTCCAGCCTCGGCAACAAGAGCAAAACTCTGTCTCAAAAAAAAAAAAGGAGATTTATTCTCTCATAGTTCTGGAGGCTGGGAAGTCCAAGATCGAGGTGCCAGCATCTGGTGAGGGCTTTTTTACTGCTTCTCCCGTGGCAGAAGGTAATAGCCACGCAAGCCCTTTTTATGGTGGCATTAATCCATTCATGAGGGTAAAGCATTCACTATCTAAACACCTCTAAAAGGCCCCCCCTCCCAACATTATTGCACTGGGGAGTAGTTTCCAACACATACATTTTGGGGGACACATTCAGACTATTGAAAGTACAGCAGGTCTTTGAATAAATTCATTTTGTTCAACGTCATTTCATTATGATGATGAGAAAGAAAAAAATCGATGCCCAGCCGGGGCCACTGCCACTGTCTGGGTGGAATTTGCAAATTCTCTCCACGTCTGTATGGGTTTTCTTCAGCCATTCCTGTTTCCTCCCACATCCAAATGCTGTGCACTTAGGTGGATTTGTGTGTTTACATGGTCCCAGCATGAGTGAGTGTGGGGGTGTGTGTGAGTGCCCTGTGTGATAGAATGGCCTCCTGTCCAGGATTAGGTCCTGCCTTGCACCCTGAGCTGCCACGATAGGCTCTGGCTACTTGATTTCAGGGGAACTAGAATACTTGGGTAAATAATTATCTCATTTCTGGTAATCTTTCTTAAATGTATGTAAAACTCACATTTATTTCAATGTTTAGTATTAGAAGTGTTTTGGTCTTTATTTAGAAATTTGGGGGTTTTTTGGTTTGGTAATATTTTCATGACCAGGAAGATGCCCTAAGGAACTTTTTTTTTTTTTTTTTTTTTTTTGAGACAGAGTGTCACCCTGTCACCCAGGCTGGAGTGCAGTGGCACAACCATAGCTTGGACCTCTGAGCTCAAGTGATCCTCCTGCCTCAGCCTCCTGAGTAGCTAGGGCTACAGGTGCCTGTGACTACATCCAGCTAATTTTTGTATGTTTGTAGAGATAGGGCCTCTTTATGTTACCCAGTCTGGTCTCAAACTCCTGGACTCAAGTGATCCTCCCACCTCAGCCTCCCAAAGTGTTGAGACTACAGGCATGAGCCACATCACCCGGCTGGAACTCTTGTTCCTATCCATTAGCCTATGGTAAAGTGGGTTTTGTTGTACCAATTTTGTAATACCCTTATATCATCGTTTTACTTAAAGCAACAATTCCTGAGAACCTGTCGGTGACATTAAGTGAGGACTTACTGTACTTAATAAATAAACCATTCATTCTATCTGGTATAAAAAGAGAATGCTGCGGAAGGTAGAGTCTACCCAGGGTTAGCTTTGAGGATGTGCAGCTTGTACCGTCTCCCATGGAGAAGGGCTCTGAGCCTGGTTTTGTGCTCTGCTGTGACAGCCTTGACATTCTTAATACATTTTGAACAGGAGCCCTGTATTTTCATTCTACACTGAGCTCCCCAGATTAACTTGTTCTGGGTCTGCCATTGAAAACAAAAGAAAGAGAAGAGTCAAGCTAACAAATAGATCACCTGTTTTGGTGGTGGTGCATCGAGTGTTCCGTCATTCTGTAGTTTCTCATAGTTTGGAGTGACTTTTAGAGCCCATTCTCTGTGCTGTGGCTCTGGGTCTTACTACCTTAGACAGCCCCAGTGGGCAGGGATGGGGTGTAGAGTGTGGAGCGTGGCATTCTTCGTTGTATCTTTAATGCCATGCATGGAGAAGGCCTGCGTTCTGGCAGGAATGCTGTTACATTTTTGGTTTGTATCACTTTCTGCTCCTCAGACACTGTGTCTCCTGTCAAAGGAAATTTATGGGCACATTGTAGCAGTTGACAGGAACAATGAGCCTCCAGGATTTCCCCAGGAGTAGCTTCCACCTGCTGAGTGAGAGCTTCCTCCTTTTGGCTAACGTGGAAGCTCTGGGCTCTCCTCATTATTTCCTCAGCCTGTCATAAATGCCAGGAACGCAGGTGTCACAAAAGCAGGCAGAGGCGCACTGTGAGTAACTGTTCCAGGACAGGTCATTTGGGAGAGATACTTACCGTGCTCCTTGGATGCCTGCTTCCAGCCATCCTAGTAAGTCCAGTTTAACAAAAATGTGCCTTTCTAAGTAAATGTGGGTCACAGCTCATGGCTGCCAACTGAAAAAAAAAGGACAAATGTAACATGTAAGAAGGCATAGCCACCCAACGCCTTCCTCAGAACATCAGTGTCTCATATCATGTTTTGCTGCTTCGTAGGCTTCATTCAGATTATGAATGCCTTCAAAGTGGCAGTAAGATATCTTGGAAAGAGCACTGCACTGGGAGTCAGGAAACCTGGGTTTCCACCTAATCTTCCCAGATTAAGGGAAGGAGTTGAATTAGGCAATAGCTAAGCCCTGCACTTAGTATCCAGTGCAGAAATTTTATGAGGCTTCTTCTTTTGGGAATTGACAGATGTTGAGCTTCGGTTTCTTTCTCTTGGCTCAGAGTGAATAGGCTTTCAATCAATCCAGAGATATTTACCTAGGTCTTTTAATTTACTGCACTGTAAGCCCTGTGGTAGAGTGATATGCAGGAAAAGCTGAGGCTCATTATGAGAACATGGCATAAGGGGCTTCTTTCCTGACTTCCATGTAGAGCCCTGGAATCTTGGCTCTGACTGTCAGGCCAGCTCCACCTGGGCCAAGTATTTATAGATGGCGTCCTTAGATGGGGAACACAGAGCTAGCTGCTATAATAGAAACTCAAAATAACAATGAATTAAATAGGGGTAGATGCTTATTTCTCTCTCAAGCAATCCAGGGTGTCTCCGTGTTAGACTCCCAGGCCCCTTCTGTGTGGTTGCTTCTGCCCCCACTAGAGTGTTGCCCTCCCTGCATGGCCCATGATGGCTTCCCATTGTGTTCACAGTCCAGGCAGCAGGATGGGAGAAGGGGAGTTAAAGGCAGGTTGCCCCCTTTTCCCTCCCAGCCCAACAACCAGAACTTGGTCCACTGAAAGGCAGGAAATGCAATCTTTGTTCTGGGCAGCCATGTGAGAGAGTGGATACTGGCAGACAAGTAGCAGGTTCTGACATGTGGCCTGTGTCTTGGGATTCGATTAAGATGAACCAAAGGGCCTATTGAGAGCATCTGCACTCTGACCTGTCTGGAGATCTCTATGCACTTTCCATCAACTTATATGCAACAGACCACAAACACCAAAGCAGGCTGTGGCACCAATCACCCATCCCTCCTCCAAGGAGCTGGTGTGGCCATGGCTGTGGTCTCTGTGCTAGTGCAGTCAGGGTCTTCTCTGACTATCCACTCTTCTCGTGTGGACTGCTCTGGAGTGCCAACTTTTCTTCACAGTTCTTCTGACTAGGTACTAAACTTTGTTTATGCTTTTGTCACAATGGAGGCGCTAAGCACTGATTTCTGGGGAAGGCAGGCTTAGCCTCCCCTGTAGCCTCAACAAAGTGCTGCTCTCAGTTCCCTTACCCTGAGTTCTCTGTCTCTTTGTGTGATTCTATGGTTGTAGTGAAGGCAAGGGGGCCCTTTGGCCCCTTCTAGTGGGAAGAGTCACTTCTGACTTAGATTCAGACTGGAAAGATGACCTCTCCACGGTTCTGCATTCCACACAACATCTGGAAGAGCTGATTCTGGGCAGTGGTGTCTCAGCACAGCTGGAGCAGTGCTGCCTGCCCCTGGCATGGTTGACATCCATTAGATGAGTCCCCTGGAGGTGTCAGAGGCTCTAGAGGTGAATGTGGTGGTCAACTTTTCCCCTTCCAGCTTGGCGCTCTCTGCAGAGTAGAGGGTCAGACACTTTCTTGTTGAGTACTTAGTTTACTCTAAGTCTCCAAAAATGGTTCTGGGCCCATTTTACTTTTAGCCTCCAAACACGGTTTGGGTCTTCCTGTTTTCCTTTATTCTCTCACATCCCAGCCTTCCAAAATGCTATTTCATCTTCTGTCTTCAGACTCAAATCCTCTTCATCCTTTGAAGACTCCAATAACTCCTCTTGAGAAGCTTTTGCCTAAAATACCAGCCGTGAGATCTTGATGACATTTCTCAGTTCTCCCCCATATTTCTTTTACTGGTGGAGCAGAACCATTACTAATCGCTATTGTTCAGTATTTCACTTCACATATTTTTGTCCTCTTCTCAGGTTTTAAACTCCTGACTTGTTTTATTCATGCATTTATCAGTCATTTACTAGGATTTGCTAGGCACAGAGCAGACAAAGACAAATCATTCCCCTCTGTAGCACCTCGCTAGGGTAACCAAGAGGGGAAGGCAGTTACTGGAAACAATAACAAAACAAATGATTACTTTACTAGTAGACATATGTGCAAAAGTCTTTGAAAGACCAGAAGAAAGCCAGCTGCCTAGCAATATCGAAAAGTTTCATGGAGGAGCTGGCATTTTTATTGGCCTGTCCAGTGGTGGATAGATAGAAACAGTTGCTGGGTGGAAGTGGTGTGAGTATAAATGTTCAACAGTTTGAAGAAGGTGAGAGTTGTAGGTCTATTTATTTGGGTGGGAGAAAAGGATACAAAAGAGAAGGATGAATAGAAGGTAAGGCTGAAAAGGTGAGTTGGGCAAGATGGGCACATACTTACTGGCTCTGCTAAAGCTTTTGGATTTTCCTGTTGCTAATGGGGAGCCTTGAACATTCTCAGGGAGGGAAGGTGCATGGTCACATTTGTGTTTTCGAATGATGAGGTTGGATGTAGAGGGGAAAATTGATTGGGGTTGAGGAGCGAACCTCAAGTCAGATGGATCCGTTAGATACAGATTTCTGCCAGACAATGACATCAGCAAAGGTGAGAGGTGAGGAGAGTTCTGAATTATTAGCAGTGGCAATGGGTAGGAAGAATGAAGGGAACACATTTAAGAAACACTGAAGGTGAGTAATTGGATGCTCAGGAAGTTGCAGATGCTGAAGGCCTTCACTCTTCTGTATAAGGCAATGTCTTTTTTTTATTCAATAAATATGGGCTTTTTTTTTTTCACTGTGTACAAATGGTATATGCTTTTCTGAACATTTGGTTTTTGACACAAACTTCTAAGAGTTAAACCATATGAATATTATTTTTAAAAAGTATATTGTGAAGATTTCGTGTGAGAGTTTGCTGTGTGAGTACAAGACTCGGCAGTGTTGATTTTCAGTCTAGCTGGTGGTCAGATTCTTTTCTTATGAAGTACTATTGGGGACATTTTATTCTGGGAGTACAAAATCAAAATGTGTACCCTGTTATGTTTTAAAAGAAGAACTAAAACTGCAAAACGATGCTTTCCCTTCCGGTTTTGTGGGTTTAAAAAAAATGTTAGTGGAGAAATAACTCTAATTCTTTCCTGCCATTTCCCAAAGAAAGACACCGTGATATTTTACTAAATTCAAATGGTTATTTTTTTTGTTTATTGTCATCAGGCTAGCAATCCAGACGATGCCGGGGAGAAGGGGTGTAAAGAAAAGGAAAATGTTTCTTGGTATAAACTCTCTTCCAGTGCTAAGCAAGTGCTTTCCCCCTTGGGTGGTGCGTACCACCCAAATGCAGAGCAGGGGGTTTAGGAGAATGTCTTTTCCTTTTTGCCTGGTGTTGCCCGTAACTACATAATTGTTTCTTGGTTAATTGGTTCAGATGCTACATTGTTTCCAAAGGAGATCAATCTTTCTTCTCTCCATCTCTCTCCTTCTGTTTTCCCCCTATTTGTTAAGCTCCTTTGCTTTAATGCTTAACAGTCTTATCTGCTGATCCTCTCAGCTCCCAGATACTGAAAATAAATTCTGTTATGGCTGCTATTAATATACTCCTGTTTGTCTTGGCCTCTGAGTTATGGGTAGCCGTCTGCCTTGAGCATTGCATCATAACAATTGTATAACCTCTTCCAAGCACTGCAGCAAACTTAAATTTATAAATGCCTATGAAGTGAGAGGAGAGGATGGAATTGACTTGAGTGTGGGCATTTAAAGCAGAAGGTCCCTTCCCTGGAGGCCTCTGTCAGTTGATCTTTCCAGAGTGAGCACAAG
The DNA here is from genome assembly GCA_963573385.1 of Cacajao melanocephalus. Lineage (NCBI taxonomy): Eukaryota > Metazoa > Chordata > Mammalia > Primates > Pitheciidae > Cacajao > Cacajao melanocephalus. Next base: position 62,761 of record CAUYLG010005252.1, on the reverse strand, counting down.
GGACTCACTCTCTCCCTGACACTTTTTGTCCAATTATTCATTGACCAAGTTTAATGATGGAGGCCAGATGAAATATCAGTATTAAGTTTCATGAAGAATTAAGTAGTACTACTTCGATCAATGTAAAACTCTAATAAATAACCCAGCTTAATAATTGTAGAGTTACTTAGAGAAAACACACAGATTGAGAATTGAACAGCTGGCCTCCCAAGAGAGGCCCACTGGGCTGGTAGCATCTAGCAGTTAGTTAAGAGGGATGCTGCGCCCCTCCCCCCTCCCCCAAGAAGGTTTAGGTTTTGAAAATCCTTACTGTCCTTGGAATGATACCCTTACACTTCATACCCGAAACCTTCGCCTCCTCTGCACAAAGCCAACAAGCCAAACCAATGTTTTTGAGCAAAGTGACCAGAATATTAGAAGTTTTCCCACAGTGTTAAAGAATACCTAAGGATGCAGTATTTAAATTTAAGGCTTTTAGGTTTTATTTTTAAAAAGAAACTTTGGAGGTTTTCAAATTGTATTCCACAGAGTTTCAGGGGTTCCAGGACAGTCTCAGGAGCTGCTTGGGGCATGGAGAGAGGGTCTGCATCCTCCCTCCCTCCCTTCAGCCAGAACAGCCCTATGCTTGTGTCTGTTTTAGATATTGGGCTTCTAAGTGAGGCTTAATCTGAAGACAGTTACACTGATTAAATCATTGGAAAACTGTTGATCTAGTCCAACTTCTTATTTTATAGAGGAGGGTACTGAGGGCCAGAGAGGTTCTTTAATGTGCTCAAAGTCACAATACCAGTGACCAAGATGGATCTGGAACACTTATCTTCTACCAGTCCGATGTTCTTTTCTTATCTCACTAACTGTTGAGTTCCTCCATTTATCCAGGACAAGCATGGTCCTATCAGCACCAAGCTTAGGACTAAAATAAAATGCATCCGGTTTATGGAGAGGCTGCGAAGCAGAGAGGTTATGCATGTAGGCTCTGGACCAGACTTTCTGGGGTCAAATCTCTACTCCACTGATTATTCCCTGTGTGATGGCCTTGCATAAGTTATTTACCTTCCCATAGCTCTATTTTCTCATCTGTAAAATGGCTGTGATGATGATGAAATAAGCCAGTGCATATACGAATACTGACAGTGTATGGCAAGTAGAGAATAATAAATACTAGTTTTTGTTTAAAAGTTGGCATTATCAGGCTTTCTCTAAGTTTTCCTTAGATGCTCTGTAACCTGTTGATCCTCCTGCCCTCTGTTTGGTGCTGAGGATGACCGCGGTCATGGATGTGTGTTCCCTCATGCCTGTTAAAACCGTTCTCCCAGAGCGGGGAGGAGTAATAGGATTATAGACCTTTTAGACTGAAAGCGTGTCTTATGTTACAAGCAACTGAGTGAGAACTGAGGCCCGGTGAGTGGAAATGACTTGCTCAGTAATCTTAAGGGGCTTTCTGAAAGTGGCGGGGTGGGGGCAGGGAAAGAGAGACTCCTGACACAGTGCTGGGGAACCTGCATTCTATCAGAAAGCCAATTCTCATTCACGGGACCAGTATGTTGGTGCTGCATTTACAAGTTTTTAAAAATTGAGGTGTGATTCATTTAACATAAAAATGAACCTGTTTACCATGTAAAATCCAGAGGCATTTAACACATTCACAACATACGACCATCACCACTAACTTTTTCATTAACCCTGAAGGAAACCCTGTACCCATGAAGAAGTCACTCCCTACTCCTGGCTCACCCAAGGCTCTGGCAGCCACTGCTCTGCTTTCTGTCTCTGTGGATTGACCTATTCTGGATTTTTCATGTAAATGGAATCATCTAATAGGTGACTTTCGTGTCTGGCTTTTTTCACTTAATGTTTTCAAGGTTTTCACTTAATGTTTTCATAATATTTTCAACATTCATCCACATCGTAGCATAAATCAATATTTCATTCCTTTTCATGGCTTTTATATTGCATTTTGGTTAAAGAATTTTATTATCTTTCTTTGTCTCTCACCACCCCCGAGGTGAGGCTAACTGACTGTAACACAGTTTTCTTTTAACTATTTCTCTCTCCCTTTCCACCCCACACCTTGGTCATTGGTAAGGGCTAATACTATGGCTCTATTATTTAGAGAAAACTTGTTCCTGGTTTTATCGGTCAGGCGACCAACAGCAGAGAAAGCCCAGCTGCTGCTATGCTTGTGGGACCTGCTCTGTTAGCCCCACTGCCTGTCACTGTTGTTGTGCCCGGGTGTTTGTGAGGGCCGAGGGCTGCAGCATGAAGAAGGAAGGGACTTCAGGGGCTGTGCGATTTGGCCCCACCATGATACCCGGGTGTTGCACAGAGCCCACATGGCAGTGGAAAGGCTGTTTCTCATCGCTGCCTCTGCTACCAGCTTCTTGTCACAACCCCCAGCCTGACAGGGGAACCACATGGATAGGTGGGCCCCGTGGGTCCTGGCAACAATGTCGTAACGCAGATTACCAGAGCAATATGTCACAGTGTCATTTTGCAATGTCGAGGTATTCCATTTGTTAATGGAGGGAATTTCTTGTCTGTAAACATGAACATCTGAACTGTAGAGGAGAGATTAAAAAAATAAAATCGCCACACTAATCAGGCCCAATAATTCCTTTTTTAAGCTTGGATCCAATGCTGAGGAATCTCTGGCATCCTTCCTTGGAATCAGTTACAGTCAATTTCTTCACGTTCTACATCAGTTAAAGGAACATTGTCAAGATAAAATCTTGCCCAACATAGATTTTTTGGGGGGTTTTAATTTCCTTGCTCTCATAAACCAAGACCTTCATAGGTTACTTTGCCAAAAATGCATTTTTAGAGCCAGATCTCTGGTTTGTCTTTATTTGGGCTATGCTGAGGAAGTGGCATCTTCCTTTCCGGGGTTCATGTGTTGCCGTGGGCCACTCCATGGCTCTCAGGTGTGCCCTGGGGTCTGCATTTTGTCCACACAGGGGCCTGTGCTCTAGTTCTTTAGGTACATGTGAAGTTGTGTCTGCCTTGCTGATGGGGTTATTTGTGCTAATCTTTCTGGGGCCCAGGCACAGGCCACAGCAGGACAGAGATGCCTTGAAGGGGTCAAGGCTGGGTGCCAGCATCCTAATGGGCCGCAGAGTCAGGCAGGCAGGAGGCCACATTCCACAGGCCTGAAGGAGCAGGCAGCTTGGGCTCAGGGAACTTAGCTGAGGCAGAAAGGCTCAAAAGCCCCAGAGGGGAGGTAGGTGGAAGCTGGAGACCCAGCAACAGGTTGGGGACACTACCTGTGAGTTTAGATTATAAGACAGAGGCAAGCTTTGTCCTGACATCTTTGACCTTCTCTTTTGCCCTGTGTTAGGCAAGAACTCACAGGTGTGTATTTGTTGCTAGAAGGCAAGACAGGTCTCTGCAGGTTCAACTTACCCATAATTAAGGATGGACAGCAGCCTAGACCTTCTCAGAGGTTACCTAATGTGAGTTGCTAACAATAGATTTTGTTCTGTTGTAGCAAACGGACCCAGAGACTTGCTGCCTAACTGCCCGTGGGCATCCTTGGTTTTTGCCTACCAGGCAGGCCTTCTCCTCTGCATCAGAATTGGAGGATCCAATCACTCTCTTGGTAGTCCAACCTGGATTTTTGTCTTTCTCAGCATTGTGGTCTGTGTATGGAGAACCCAAAACTTGTGGCACTCAGGAGCTTGTTCACACTTCTCCAAATCCTCTGGTGCCCAAGTGAGTTTAACTGGCTAAATGGGAGGCCAGATTCATTGGCACGCAAGTGGCAGCGTGGTGAATGGGGGCTGTGCTGTGTTCTTCAGGCTAAACCTTCCCGAAGACAATGCATACCTGCCTCCTCTGTCACCTTCCTTGTCCCATATCTTTTGTTTGAACAAAAGAGGATTGAAGAATGAGTTTCTTTTTTATTTCTGTCCTTATTTTCTATGAATGTGAAGCTTGAAAGTCAGTCTTCTTGGGTCTCTGTCTCTCTACCTATCCTCCTCCCCCTTACCCTAGAGTGAAGGTTCTGAATGTAAAATAAAGTTATTGGGGAGATTTTAAAATTCTGATGCCCAGGCCATATTCCAAATTGAATTAATGGTTGGATTTTATTATACAGTAAGGAATGCTTTGGTACCATGTTGAATTCAGATGGCTCAGTGGCTTTCTTTGGCTTTCTCCAAGTCCTGCTCAATCCTTCCTGAGATACCCCAAGAATTCTGGCCTCCTGAGCAATGGTGGCAGGATCTCAGGAGAGAGAGGGCAGCTGTGGGCAGTGTCTTTCCATGAGTATGCAACAGTCACCTTTGTTTATTATTTCCCAACCCTGGAGACAAATGTGTTGTTCTGTGTGAGTGTGTGTGTGAATGAATGAATGTGTGTGTATGTGTGTGTGTGTGTGTGTGTGTGTGTGTGTGCGTGTGTGTTTGGAAGGGGTAAGAGGAGTGTAACCACAGCTCCCATCCCCATGCTGCAAGCTAGCGGGGGAAGGGGTGGCTCACATGTGAACGGGAGCATGGCCTGCTGCAATCTTGGTAAATGGATGGGGTGGGCATTCTCTGAGGGAGCAACTTGGAGGAATTCCTGTGGTCCCAAACACCCATCCATCTCTGCTTGAGTTCTTTCCCAGTTTAAGTTTCATATGAGTGTTTATATCACTATAACTCACATCAGCCTTAGTGCCATGGACAATCCCTAAAGTGAACACCAATCTCTCTGTCACCTGCCATATTTTTTGGGTGGGGGCATTTAGCACCCCCAGCCAGGAGGCTCAAGCCTGTGCCTGTGGATGGCACATATTGAGAATGGACTGTTGCTCTTGGAAAGGATTGTTAAAACATCAAGTTAGCATCTTGTTTGTCAAAGTTAAGACAGCTGATATTTCAGAATAATTGACAAGCATGAAAATCTGCTGGGAACAGGAATGTTATTAGGTGACCGTGTTTGTGAGTGTTCAGATGTGAATTAAACCAATCCATTACACTTGTTTGATGTTCATTGGGGCTGCAACACTTTTATGCAAAACATGTGAAAGGAGACACAGTTCAGTGGTATTTATGAGTGACCTTGTCTTGTCCTCTGAATTATGGACAGGCAGCTCATAACATCCGGAGCCAGTGCTAACAATTATGCTGTGTTTTCTTCATATTCCATATTCCTGAGATGGTGCTGCCATCTCGGGCTTAGATTTTGAAGCAGAGAACACGAGTGTGGCTTTTCAAATCAGAAATATTTATAGAACTAGGTTCAGATTTAACAATCGCCAAAGCCCTGGTCCTGGAAATAATAACACAAGTGAGGAAAGAGAACCTCTGTCCCTATAAAACATGCTCCCCCAAGTGCTTGCTTTTGAGCGGCCTTGTTTGTGAAAAATGAATGTTTGCCAATCTGATCAAAAGGGTTTTAAACTGAAGATGGGGGTGGAGTAAAATGCCAGGTGAGCCGATGACACTGACAGGCAGTGCCTGGTTAGGTGCAATAATGTAGCTAGCCCGTCCTGGGGGAGTTCCCCTGGCCTGCTCCACTGTTCCAGAGAGGAGGTGCTTGAGTCTCCATTCCTTGACCTACAAGGAACCCTGAGGAAGGTGTGGGCAGGACGTCCCATAACAAGTGAAGCTGGTCTCTGTGTCCAGCTGGGTCCTCTTTCTGACCCTGACATGGATGCTCCCAGGATGCCCACCATCGGCAGGCTCAAGTCCACCCATATGCTCAGCCACTGCCTGGCCTGCCAGTCTCTCCAGGGATGCTGAGAGGGCAGCTCTCGCATCCAACACTCTGGACCCCAGAACACGGATCCTGTTTCCTCTCCAATCCCAGGCTATGTTTACACCTTCAAAACACACGAAGCCGACTATCTCTTCTTTCCTGAAAGTTGGAGCTTCACCCCCACTCTTCCAGGCTGTATGTCTCCTGAGGTCTCAGTGTCCTCGTGGCTTGGGGGCGTTGTCTTCAGGGCTTTGAACATGATTCACACTCTAATCCTAAGGACAAAGGCAACCTCATGCTAAAACAGACGGGAACAACAACAAAATCCCAGCTCTCTCTCATTTTAAATTATTCCCCAAGTCAAATCTCCAGCAAACATCCCACTGGGGAAATGAGAATAACATAGTTAAAATGTCCAGTAACCTCAGCAGATGCAGCTACCAATAAAGCTAAAATAAATGGAGGCACCATTAATAGAGGTCTAGCATCCAAATGGAGGTGGTGAGCATTTGCCTGGCCCTGGCCTTACTGCCCTGGAAGACAGCTTAGCTCTGGCAGCATGTTCTGAGAGGAACACTGACAGAGAAAGACAGGAGCGTGGACGGGGAGGGGAGGGTGGCTCGTGTTTTGGCCTAGAGAAGAAAGGATTCATAGAGAGGGGAGGAAGAGAATATATTAACTGTATTGCAACATTTATTAATAATAATAATGACCATATTTTTGACATTTGCTATACCTGAGACCTTTAGAGCATACTAATTCATTTAAATCCTCACAACAACCCCGTCAGGTGAATATTTTTATTCCTTTTATACAGATGGATATCTGTATAAAATATCAGGTAGATTTTTTTTTTCTTTTTTGAGACAGAGTCTCTCTCTATCGCCAGGCTGGAGTGCAGTGGCGCGATCCTGGCTCACTGAAATTTCTGTTTTCTGGTTTCAAGCAATTCCCCTGCCTCAGCCTCCTGAGTAGCTAGGACTACAGGCACACACCACCACGCCTGGCTAATTTTTATTTTTTTATTTTTAGTAAAGATGGGGTTTCACCATGTTGGCCAGAATGGTGTTGATTTTTGACTTTGTGATCCACCTGCCTCGGCCTCCCAAAGTACTGGGATGACAGGCATGAGCCACCGCACCCGGCCCAAGTGGATGTTTTTATTCCTTTTATACAGATGTTGAAACTGAGGCTTGAAGAGATTTAGTGACTTGCCCAAACTGACATGCTTAGTGTGGCAAAGTTAAGATTTTGCCACATCCAAGGCCTTTTAGATCCAAGGCCACGTTCCTTTTTCTAAGCCTCCCTGGTGTGTGGAAGAGAGTACACTTTCTCCGTGAGATGCCAGAGAACTGAATGAGAACTAGGGAAGACGTCAGAGGAACAAGATGCAGCTCAACCTGGTAAAGAACCTGCTCATGGTCAGAGTTGTCCAGAGATGGAATGAACAAGCCCAGCTGGGGCCACGTCCCTTGGAGGTCTCAGGCAGAGGCTGAGGTACTAAGGTTGAGGGTGCAGTGGTGGGTTAATATTATGAGTCCCTCATAATGCTTCCTGTTTTATTACTCCAAAATAAACTTCCCAAGCACACAGCTCAAAGAGAAGGCCAATGTAATATGCTGGGTCAATATCCGATTACTTTGAAATAATTCAAGGGCTAACTGGCTCATCTAGTGTGGTTAAAGCTCATAGTTTCCCATTCACTTATTCAAAAAATACCTTTTGGAGTGCCTACTTAGTGCCAGGCTCTGCAGATATAGCAGTGAATAACATATAGTTCCTGTGCAGGGAATCTCTAGATGGGAATGGGGAGAGACAGGTAGACAGGTGATTTTCATTCAGTGTGTAAATATAATTAGGAAAGTACAGGATGCTACGAGACATCGAATCCAACTTCGTGGGAAAAGGGAAGAAGACTTAGGAGCTGGCAAGGTGATGGGGTGAAGAGGAGAAGGAGGTCTAGGCACTGGAACCAGCACACGTGAAAGCGGTAAAGGCGAACCCCGGTTCAGAGCCAGAACTGCGACAGCCCCGTCATCCACCTCAGGTGCGGGCGCCCCCTGCTGGTGCACGGAGACAGCAAGGCCCGGGGGCTTGGCCTCCTCTGCGCCGGGCGGCTGTGCCCGGGCCCTCCGCGGGGCGCTGGCGTCTGCGCCAAGGCAGGGTCTCCTGCTGCTCCAGAACTGTCTCCTTCCGAGTACTGAAGGAGGCCGTTTCCCTGTCATTTTCACCTGGCCGGAGACATTCTGGATGTTCTAAGGAAACGAGAAAACAGTTCTTTCCTCCTACTGGATGCTATGCTTTGTCATTTGGAAACAAAGAAGGGCTCTGTTTCTTAGAGTCCCTGGGTTCTGTCTGCAAGAGCTGCAGTCCTGAGATTTGCAAGGCAGGGAGTGGGTAGGGTGGTGCTACAAGCGGCCAGGAGGTGGTGGGGTCCAGGGAAATAGAGGTTTCCGTTTCTTCCTCCTCCCTTCTTTTCTCCCCAGAAACTCCTGTGCGAACTTCTTCTGTGCAGACTCCTTCCCGCCCCACCTCAACAGAGCCCTGTGGGCCTCCCATGCTCTCTAGGTGTGCAGACAAATCTACGTGTCAGTGGGGGACACAGCCCAGATTCAACCTGGCATCTCCATCGTATGTGCACCTGCAGCCAGGTGTGTCTATAAAACCATAAATGCGACAGGTGAGGGGATCATCTTATTATTTTCCTACTTCCAAGGCAGGACGGTACTTAAACCATCTCAGACAGATGGTTAACTGTCCTATTTTCAAAGATCTCCAGGGAGGACGATTTCACAATTCCCTGTGGCTGTCTGTTTTAGTATTTAATCATCTTCATTACCAGCGAGTTCTTCTTTCTGCCAGATCTAAATCTCCGTGGTTGTGATTTAAGTCTTTTTCCTTGACGGTAGACGCTGTGGCTCTTCTGCTTCAGGGGAGGGAGGATTCTGGTCCTAATTTTGTGGTCTTGGAAATCATTTATCTCTTGTAACACCGTCTTTGGGTTTTTTTTCTTTATTGGTAAATGGGGTTGGGGGGTAAGTTAGAGATGGGTACCAAGGACTCTTCTACCTCTAAAAGCTATGGCTTCTCAAATGTCATAGCTTTCAGACAAGTGCTGCATTGGTATCCTGTGCAATTCAATACTTAGTGGACATAATAATGCTTTGCTGCATGAAAAGTGTGTAGCTGAAACCTGAAATGATGCCTTGTAGACCTAGTCCAGAAAGCCATCTTTCCCTTAGTGACTGAGTGGGCCGTGGAAAGGAAGTCCACTCATGGTAATGGAAGGAAGTCCATTCCCCTTTTCTGTACAATAGATGACCAGAGTGCCTACCCACAAGTAAATGCCCTAGGAAGGGTTATAGGTTAAGCCGTTATCAGGTGGCCTTTTAGTGACCAAATAAGGAAATGGGCTACAGAGTAGCTGCCTGGTCTCCAGACTGGAGGGGTTAGCACAGGATTCGGGGTACCGTGGGAGGGAGGTTTGGCAAGAGCAAAAACAGAGGCTCCACACCAGCAGCAAGAGACCAAGTTCATTTATTTCCCGTTGTTTTCAAAACCTTCTTGTCTGCTTATTTTGGTATGTGCATCCTTAGGAGCTGGTTTTGCTTCAGGCAGCATGAGTTACCTTGCTTTAGGGGGAGTTTTCAGACAGGGGTCATCCTAGGCAAAGTTCCACCAACCAAAGCTCTCTGAGCATCCTGCCTCATCTGTACATAGCAGTAAACAGAGCTTCAGCCAAAGACTGGATCACATCATGAGACAGAGTAATCTGCTGTTGACTTGTATGCTCTTACCTCCTTGAGTTGTTTGAGAGGGAAATAAAGACTTCCTTGTTTTGTAGGCATGGGAGGAATTTTAATCTTCTGCACATGCAAATGTGAGATTGTAGGATTTCTCTTGCCTTTATTACTGGTATCATCAAACACTGCACTGGGCTCACTGTCTGCTAACAGCAATTCTCGTATTATTATTTCAGCGTTAGCTGGGAGTTAAAGTATTTTAGGACCCAACTTGGTCTTGAAATTGTTAAAAGGCATTGGGTACACCAAATATGACCCTGGGCCTGAAGGGGTGAGAAGGGGCAGGATGGTCCCAACTCAGATGCAAGTCTCCTGGAAAGAGACGTGTCCCCCACTTTGTGCAGGTCAGGCAGGGGTGCACTCCAGAACGGGCTTCCACCATTGTACCAGTCATAGAAGGGTTTCCATTAGCTCAGGATTGTACTTGTGTCCCACTGGAGGAACAGCATGAAGTTCTGAAGATACTTGGGCCTTCTATATAACCCCCACTGTTCAGAGCATGGTCTGGGGTAGAGCAGCATCAGCCTCACCTGGGAGCTTGTAAGAAATGCAGAATCTCAGGCTCTACCCTAGATCTACTGAATCAGAATCTGTATTTTAACAATATCCTCAGGTGATTCTTATGCACATTTAGGTTTGAGGCCCCCTGGGCTAGCCCACTGGAAAATAGAGTCCTTCTTGGTGGATTTCGAGTGCATGGTTCTAGGCAACATTGTGAAGCAGATGAGGCTTCTCTTTGGGACCAGCGACTCTACTTTTTAATATTTTTTTCTCTCATTGAAGCTTCCTTTTCCCTCCATTTCCCTTCACTCCCTCCCAAAAGCACTCAAACAAAACCCTACTGACAGACTGTGCACTTAACATAGCCCAGGTCCCTGACATACTGTAGAAAACAGACATGACTAAATAAATCCTTTTAAGCTGTTAGTGACTTAGGATTTGAAGAGTTCTTTCTCATATGGATATTGCACTCTAAAATAGGACACTTAATGAATCACTGTTTAACCTAAAGATTACATTTCCTTTCATAGAATTCGAGTCACTGTGGCACTCTGACAGAGATTGCAGATATCTGGGGATAGGGTGACTTTTAGAATCACTCATAGGATGCTATGTGGGTGACTACTTAATCCAACTATGTAACAGACTGGACCCCCAAGTTTTGGGTGACCCCCAAAACTTCCCAGCTCAGTAAGCCCTCATGATTGCCCATAGACACTGGATTCTTAGTGCTGCTTCTCAGATACTTCTTTCTCACTTTATTATTTTGCTATGCTTAACCACTTAAGATACAAAGTCTAGTTTTCAAAATAAGTAATGGATTTTAGGAGCGTTTTTGATAAGTCAAAGAAACATAAAAGAATTGTTGAGATATGATTCAGGAACTATTTCTGGAGATAGCTGGACCCATGCTTAATAGGGTGCTAGTTTTGCCAGGCAGCTTTGACACGTGACAAATGTTTCTTCTTTTAATTTCCAGTTATTGTAGAAATAAATCTGGCTTACATGGTATTTCTCCTTTTTGTTGCTTGACCTGACTTTTTTTTTTTTCCCTATGCAAGTCACTTCCTAGCGATTCCCTCCAATATCACAGCAACTCAGCAACTATCCTGGGCCCAGGTATGTTGAGAGGTGAAATCCCTTAACATAAATTTTGTCAAAAAAAAACAAAAAAAGCCTGTAAAAGACAGATTCTGGGAAATGGAAATGGATACACCCAGGTGTTACAGATGGACGTTTGCAAACGCAAGGATTGCAAATGTTACGTGAGTAAACACACTGTCCATAGGTAGGAAATTGTGAAACACAGATACTGGGAATAATGGTCTGTGAGGCCAACAGACAGCCCTTTGCACCTAACATGGGGCTCTTAATAGACGAGTAAGAGCTAAAATTTTCATGCAGAGTCCCAGTCCCCTGGTAGAGGGTCTTTTTAGCTAAGTCACTCGCTAAGCAAAGATGAGAGGACAAGTGTAACAACCTCCCTTTAAACTAGTCTCCCTGGGTACCTGCCAGGGAGTTTTTCCAGGAACATTAGCTACCAGCTCAAGAGCAGCCTTTCATGTGGATACTTTTGTGAGATGATTGATAGAAGCAGGGCAGGTCTCTTGGTCCCAAAACTTCTCTTCTACCAGCCTGCAATATGCCTGAAATTGTACCATTAGCAATATATTTTTTTGATTAATTCTCTACCACTAACAAGATTGATAGAGCAATCATTCATTTATTCATCAAATGTTTATTAAGCACTTACTATGAGCCAAATATTATTCTCGGTAAAGGAATTTCAAAAGTAAGTACAACATGATTCTTGCCCTTGAGCTGTTCAAAGTCTGGTTGGGAATGTAGGAGGTAAATAAATAACTACAGGAATATAACTAGTGCTTTGATACAGATAGCTGTAGGCTCTATGGGAACACAGAGGAAGAAGAGCTTGACCTGGGACTCCTGAGCTGAGTCTTAAAGGATGAGCAGGAGCTTGCATACAGATGCAAAGGATGGAGGTCTGCAGTTTGGGCATGGGAAGGGAGAATGAATAAGGGATGATTTTGGACCATCGAGCCATAGGGGTGAGCATCCCTGTGCCTGGGCTGGTATTACAGTTCCTGGGTTCCTGTGGAGCATCAATCAGTGTTGGCTGCCTATATATGTAGAGAGTGCTTCTAGCGGTGGAGGTGGGGCAGGATTTATGCAAAGAGGAGATGGAGGATGGCAGAGACCAATGTGTCTGCTCAGATACCATGGAAAGCCTGACAGCACTAGATTTTTATTTCAAGTCATCACCTCTTTATTCAACTTGCTTACCCATCCAGGTGCTTTTCTACCCAGTAGTGGTGCACCCATGACTTCAGCAGGGAGAGAGTTAAGACTTTGAGGATGGACAGCAAGCATCCTTCTGTTTTTTTTTTTTTTTTTTGCTTGTTTGTTTCTGTTTTTAACATTCATGATTTGCATATTGTAGAAAATATCGAAGATGGCTTAAATGAGGTCTTTGTGTGATAGGAAAGTTCTTAGCTCCATGTTCTTTTAACATTGAACTGCTCTCTGCAGAACATCCGTCTTGGTGGGCCTTCACTAAATGCATAGAAGAGACAGCAAATAATTTAGCTAGTCCAACTACTGCCCTGATAGGATTTACTTTCAGAGATTTAAGGGAAATTTTCAAGCGGAAAATGGCTTCATGGATAAAATTGTTGAGATTTAATTTGACTCATAAGAAATTTGGCAGAATTTGGTTATCAAAGTCTTAAGTGGCAGGCTGGGTGATGTGGAGATGTTGAATACCTTGACTTCCACGTCTGAAGAATTGGTTTTAAGTACCCTCTTTTCAAATAGATAATCAATTCTTATATAAGAGATGGTGACAAACTAGTCTCTTTTTCCAAAGAGGAACAAAAGGCGAAAAGAAAATGGTTGGAATTATGGTTAATGATATTTAGGCTGGACCAAGAAAGATTATTCGGTGGTTCAATGGATTGTCAAAGCTGATAGAAAATTCCATCTTTGTGGTAATGAGTACCCTGCTATGCCTGTACTTTTCCTTACCAAGCATTTTCGTGCTAATATTTCACTTTAAATTCAGGATCCATTCCTTGAGAGTTCTTTGGTTTATGGTTGATACTCAAAGAACGTTAAGAGACTTGGCTAAAGTTACCCAGCCAAGTGGTATTAGATACAAGCTTTAAACTTAGGGTTCTTTCTAATACCTGATGCTTTTGTCTTCTAGACTGTAAATGAAAATACAGCAGAATCAGATCTGTCCAATATATCCTGACTGAAGGCCAGAACTGAAAGTTTTTCTCCTGAGGCTGAGAAAACTTCCACCTCAAATCATTGAAAGGGTAGACCTTTCAATGAAAGGTAGACCACCTCAAATCATTGAAAGTAAAGTCCTAGTGTCTGTTCTGTTTGGCCTTTCTGGGTTAAAAACATATTTAAAAATTGAGTGACTCTGTTGTGGAATAAAATCCAAACAATCTGGGTTCAAAAAGACTGCGTAGGGGTGTTTGGGTCACAGTGCTGCTAAGGGTATCCTTGATATCCTCCAGGATAATGTGACCACAGGACACCTTGCTTTCTTTCTCCAAGAATCTCAAGAAGATTAAAAACCTGAAGAAGGGAGGCATATTGTTCAAGATCGTGTTAGGGACAGAAGACAGAGTGAGAATGAGAAAGACGAGGTGTTCATTTGTTTTGTGAACATTTGCTTATCTGCCAAGGTCTGTAGCCCTGGCCTTCCCTGTGAAGAGCAGCAGCCTGCACCAGCATTCGCGGCTGGGCTGCCTGGCTGGGGCCGTCCAGGGCTGCAGTGTGTGTGGACCCAGAGCCTCCACAGTGCTTTGCTTGCAGATCCCCCGAAAAGAGTTGTGAAAAAGTCTATGCGTCATCGTGCGCTTTCAAGTTGACATCCCAAAAGTTTCATGATAATTTTTAATGGTTGTAAATGATGCAATTTCTGGTGCTTTGTAAATCTTGACAGTTTAACATAAAATTGTTGCATTACTCTTTTAAAGTTTCCAGTACAATATAAACACTGCAGTTATTTGATACCTTCTATTATCTATTCAAAAACATATAAAAGCCCTGTTTTTAACAGTCAAAGATTTTTCATCATTTCTTTCTCTCCTTGGATACATATTTACATTCCATTTCCTTCTTAAAATTTTACCCTCATACAATATATTTTGATGCTTGAAAGTCTTTCGCTGATCACGCTATCATATTACTCTGCAACAAAAGGAGGCACATAAATTAAAATTTAAAATTTAAAAATTTATAATCATAAGGCTTTGTGTTATACATTTCTTTTGGATTGAATTATTATCACAGATACTATTAATGTACAACTGAGCAAAACAACATAATTACATTATGAGCTTTTCGAGGTAATTCTTAATATAAAATGTGCTAGAAATATATATTTTAAAAAGATCATGATTGAAGGGGTATGTTGTCTGATTCAAGAGGCTTTCTAGATGCCTGTATTTCAAACGTCTCCTTGTCTGGGCACCAATATTTCCTAGTTCTCGTTGTCTGGTGTCCTGGGGGCACTCACACCACAGGGATGTAGGGCTGGAAGGATGCAGGGTGAATGACAGGTGTGCCTCCCTGCGGAAGCGTAGGATAGGGATGCCCCTTTGAGAGACAGGAGAAGCGGCAGGTGGGCTCCAGGCTCTGCTTCAGGTTTTCCTCCAGTGAACATGAAGACTGAACACATGTGAAAGTTGAGGGTCTGGAAATGAATTCTGTTAGACCAATACTTGGACACCAGTTTGAAGATGTCCTACACTACTCCAATCACTTTCCAAGCCCACTTGGGAAATTGTTGACACGTTCTTGATTTATCCACACAGAATAGTTTGCATAAGCTTTTCAATATAAATACAAGGATAAATATGCCTGTACTTTGAGCAGATTTTAAGAGGAAAACGTGTTTTGGGGTATTTCATCTGTATAATCAGTTCCAATAGATACCATCACCAGTTTATCCAGAACAAATAATACTATGATATGCTACATAAATTATAAATGCTTTCAATATCACTTCATCACAGGATTATTATGGTTACAGCCTGCCCTCCTATAAATTAGAATCATTGACTGATCTTATGCTGATTGGAATGGAAGTCAATTCAATGAATCAGAACTTGGCAAATCCCTAACAACACGTGGGTCACACACACAGAGTTGCTGTTTTATTCCAGCCTGTTAGTCAAGATAGGCAACATTACCCTATGGTAATATTTTCCACATTCCTGGAGCTTAATACAATACAAATCTATTTATTGATCACACTATATCCGGAGGGGGCTAGTGAGAGGTTCTAGTTCACAAAGTCACTCAGGGATCTAGGGTTGATGGATGCTTCTCTGTCTTGCAGCTGTACCGTCTAGATAACGTGGCAAGAGAGGGGAGAGACAGAAGAATTGCAACAGGTCTTCCGTCACCTCAACTGGAGGTGACACAGTCACTTCTACTTACATTTCATTAGCAGGACTAGTCCAATAGTTGTGTCCAAATGCAGAATGGTTGAGAAGCTCACTCTGCCGTGTGCCCTAGAGGAGAAGAAAACAGAATATATTCTTGCTAACTAACTCTAGTAGCAGTTGATATGGGTGGCATTGGTCAATTGGTCATTGGTTAAAAAAAATGATTACCAAGAATTAGCGGTTAATAATAAAATAATGGGGTTATAGTCATCACAAAAAATCATTATGTAAGCAGGACCAAACATGACAAAGGCAGAAAATTGGAATCTGCTATGGAAAGAGGAAAAAGTGATAAACCTTGAGAGATTGAAACTCACCTTCAAGTATGACTTTGACTGAAGGAAAACCTATCTAGCTGGTAGCGGTACCTCAGCTGGGTCATACGAAGAGGTGACTGGAAGTGTCCTGCCATATTTGACAACTCTGCCCAGTTCTTGTTTCCACCAGGCTCCACTGAGTGGCAGTCATTTGGCAAGTTAATGATAGTCACTACTGAGAAGATATTTCTTTGGTTGCCCTCTTGACTTTGCCTATATCTAGATGTATTATGGAGCAACGACCTCTCTAGCAGGGTGGTGATTAGTTATAACTTCCCTGCCCCCGGAGACTTGGGAAATGGCCTAATCAACAACTTAGAGTGAACCAGCCAAATGTTAATTAGTTATATGGTATTTGGGTTTACCGTTCCAGGAATGTAAATATTTGGAATTATTCCTATCATGTAGTCTATATTCTTTTGGATTTCAGGGATGAGACTGCTGCAGGTTGACCCAAGGGTATCCCTATATAAAGATCGTTGGACTTTACAATTAGAACAGTGCATCATCTTTAAAAAAAGAAGTTTTAGAGAACAAATATCCCTTTTTGTCTATTGAGGTGGCCAGGTCCCAAATGTCATATCAGGTAAAGTGTTACCTGACCTGTTTCAGACTAGGAACCAGAAATGTTCATGGCTATACAACTCTAGTCTTGCATCACTTCTGATACTGTAGGAGAGCAAGCTGGAAATTAACATGTGGAATTCTAAGAGAGATGCATGCACAGTGACCATTCAGGAAAGAATAATCCAGAGTGCAAATACAAACTGAGCCATCATTTATTATTCATCCTTGGGTGAGAGGGAGAAGAACCAGGGGTCAGAGAGAGAAGATATTACAGATTGAATGCCAGCTGAAATAAGGAAGGAAAGGTGAGTTTGCCAAGAGTTATATTAATAGGAGGACTGTGAATAGAATGAGGGTTGATGGCTGATTTCTGATTGCCAGATAAAGGTGTTTACTCTTAGGACCCTGTTTTGACAATGACAGAGAACTTAGAATGCATTCAGAGAAGAGTAAAAAGAGAGGAGGGAACATTTATAAAGCTAATTAGAAGAGGATGGTTCTAAGAACCCCACCAAAAAGAACACTGTTCAGCTTCCTTTGAGAAGACATTTTCTTTTTTAAAAAAATTTTAATTTTTTATTATACTTTAAGTTCTGGGGTACATGTGCAGATCATGCAGGATTGTTACATAGGTATACACATGCCACGGTGGTTTGCTGCATCCCCCCATCATCTACATTAAATATTTCTCCTGATGTTATCCTTCCCCAATCCCCCACCCCCTGTTATCCTTCCCCTAGCTCCCCAACCCCCCAACAGGCCCCGGTATGTGATGTTCCCCTCCCTGTGTCCATGTGTTCTCATTGTTCAACACCCACCTATGAGTGAGAACATGTGGTGTCTGGTTTTCTGTTCTTGTGTCAGTTTGCTGAGAATGATGGTTTCCAGCTTCATCCATGTCCCTGCAAAGGACACGAACTCATCATTTTTTATAGCTGCATAGTATTCAATGGTGTATATGTGCCACATTTTCCTTGTCCAGTCTATCATTGATGGGCATTTCAGTTGTTGGTTCCAAGACATTGCTATTGTAAACAGTGCCGCGATGAACATAGGTGTGCATGTGTCTTTATAATAGAAGGATTTGTAATCCTTTGGGTCAAATGGTATGTGTAGTTCTAGGTCCTTGAGGAATCGCTACAGTGTTGTCCACAATGGCTGAACTAATTTACGCTCCCACCAACAGTGGAAAAGTGTTCCTATTTCTCCATATCCTCTCCAGCATCTGTTGTCTCCAGATTTTTTAACGATCACTATTCTAACTGGCATGAGATGGTATCTCAATGTGTTTTGATTTGCATTTCTCTGTTTCTATCTAGCTCCATTGAATATGTTTGAACTGGCCTGGAATAGTTAAGAAGGTAAAGGGGTTAGGGAGGTTGAGGATCAGAATGGTCTTTGGGGTTTAAAGCCAGGCCCGTTCCTACCCAGCTGAGTTGGCTCGGCCAGGTTGCTGAACCTCTCCAAGCATTCAATTTCTCTAAACAGCCAAGGGTGATTACCTGAAAGGGTGTTTAAATGTGAGACTGAGTTCTGCGGGGAGGAGCACCTTCTATAGTGCTGCACTCTATGGACTTCGTCACCACTCACTTCATATCTAACATACGCCAATAATTTCTGTTTATAAGTGAAGAAACTGAGCCTCAGTAAGAGAAAGAGGTTGCTAAAGTTTCAGGAATTAGCAAACGTTGGGCTTGAGATTCAGGTGAAAATGGGTGAAGAAACACTCATGTAGCTTAGGGTAGGGTAGTGGGTTGAATAGCGGCCCCTCAGAATGTGTGTCCATGTCCTAATCCCCAGAAAGTATCAATGTTAGCTTATCAGGAAAAAGGGTCTTTGTAGGTGTGATTAAGAATTTTGAGATGAAGATGTCGTCCGGGATTATCTGGGGAGCCTGAAATCCATGTCCTTGTAAGAGCGAAGCGGAGGGAGATCTGACTGCCAGGAGAGGAGGATGCAAGGTGGCCATGGAGACAGAGTGATGTGGCCACAAGCCAAGGAACGCTGCCAGCCAGCAGAATCTGGAAGGGACAAAGAAGGGGTTCTCCCCGAGAGCTGCTGCAGGCAGCACACCCTGCTGGATTTGGAACTTCTGGCCTCCAAAACTGTGAGAGAATAAATTGCTATTGTTTTAAAACACCCAGCTAGTGGTAATTTTCTATGGCAAAAACTGAATGCGTGTGGGAACGGCTTCCACTTTGTGACAGCCTTTGAGCACCTAAAAGAGTGGGCACAATAGTGGACGGGTCTGAGCCTTGACCTTCTGGGGGTCAGCAGGTCACCCAGATGAAGCTAACTTTCTCAGGGCCTTAACAAGTAACTAACGTCGTAGCTTTGGGGATGGAGAACTTCCCTTGGTATCGACTTCTGTTTGCAAAGAGCCTCAGGACATGAGGCCACCCATTCCCACTTTGCAGATGAGCAAACAGAAGACCAAGATAGTTACATAATCAGCATGCACCACTAACTTGCTGAAGTAGAGGGGGCCATCACTCGAATTCACACATGGTAGATGAATTCTCCCACCCTGAGAGCCAGTCCCCAGGATCAGGCCGTAAGTAACTTTGCTGCTTTCTGTCTTTGGGGCTAAGTGTGGCTGAGAATCACAAGGGTAGTCATGTTAGCCATGTTACCACAACGTGTTATCTTAACAACTTAGGCTGCTGTAGAATGAGGCTTGAATTTCCCCCACACTCCGAGTACTCTGGTTTCCCCTTGGGATGAGCTGGGGCTGAGCTGCCAGGAGAGTTTTGCCTAAGCGTAGTGTATAAAGATAGCCCAGTGGGATAGGTGGGATCTGGTCCATCCTATGGCTTCTAGATAAGCAGACTGGAGGAAAGACGGGGATGTGATGGAAGGGAGAACTCTGCCAGCAGAGGTTCTTAAATATTCACATGGGTTGTGAAGGCATCAGCATTACTATGGGTCTTCCAAAAGAAGGAGAAAGGCCATTCTGCACCCTCTTCAGCTCTGCTCTCTGAACTGTGGGTTGGGGGACTTCTCCCAAAGGCTTCCTCTCTCCTCCATTTTTGTTCTAGTGCCTGAAATGTTATGGAGAGTAGTGGCCAGTGCACGGCCTCTGGGTTTGTGTAGACTTGGGTTCAAATCCCAATTCTATAATTTGCTACAAAGAAATCTTGGGCAAGGAAGTTAACCTCTTAGCTCCTGTTTTGCACCTGTATAATGGTGGTAAGTCTCTTTGGCAGGGCTGTGGTGAATTCAGGGTACATAGTAGATGCTCAACGAATCTTTCTTACAAGGAAGAAGGATGATAACAGCTAACATTAAATGAGGACACTGTGCACCCCACACACTTCACATGGACTATTTCATTTCATTCTCACAACCACCATATGGAGGTAGGTACCACTATTAGCTTCATCTTGTAAAAACTGGGTGTTAGGAGGTAAAGTCAGGTGTCCACGTTCCCGTAGCTCATAGCAGGCAGAACCTGGCTCTGTGTCTATCCTGTCTCCAAAGACCAGACACTTAGCTGTATTTAAAGTGCCTATTAGAGTGCCTGATATTCACCAGGCATAATTAGTATGAATTCAACAAATGTATATATTGAGGGCAACAGTGTGCCAGGTATTATTTACTCACAAAAATATCTAAACAGTAACCTGGTCACAGGTGGGAACACTACACTCATGCATTAGTCAGGCTTGATCAGGGAAGCAGCATCACCGTGAGTGACATGCGGGAAGGGACTGATCACAGAATTTAGACCTTATCCAGTTGTGGGAACTGGCGAAGAACCAGCAGAAGGCTGCTACCTCTGCATCTTAGGATGGGTCTGAAGTTGCTGTCATGCCAAAAGGCAGGAGGAAAGCAGGACGTGATGTGGGAGAGAGTGAGGCCACAGTGGAACCCCCAAGGACATATATAAAACCCTTGTTTGCTCTCACTGCTTCCGATCTTGACTAAAAAACATAAAGCTGGAATCTTTACTACAGAGCTGGACACGTACTTTGCCCGGGCCTCAGAGTAGCTGAAGGAGGAGGTCTAGCAGGAGCTGGAGGAGCCGTGGGCCCCACCAACAGGGTACGCCAGCAGACTGGTGACAATGAGTGCATGCTGCTGCTTCACGTCCACCATCCAGAGGCTCCACAGATACCTGTTGTGGACAACCTTAATGCAGAACCACATAAGGAAGGCAATTCTGGGAAAGGGGTTCCAGCTTAGTTAAGTTGACCTAATGTCTAACCACCACACTGATGTTCCCATCTCCGGCCTTTGAGAAGGAATGGTTGTGCGTGGCCCTACATGGAGGTAAAAAAGGTAAGCTGTCAGAAGGCACATTTAAGCTGGGCTTTCTGACTCCCCTCTTCCTACTGTGGCTTGCTAATCACTTTTACCTGGTTGGAAATGCCCACGCTTATATACAGGTAATCATATGGATTAGAAACTAAGGATGACACATTTTCCCGAAAGGTCACTGTTAAGATTTACCCATCATCTTGGTGCTCCTAGCTCTCTACCATCAACACAGAGTGGCTGACACTTCAACCGGGCAGCTTGGATTGCAATGAGGACATGCAAGGCATTTGGGCTAGAAACACCAGACAGGTAAGTTTTGCAGGTGGGTGGCAGCATTTAGTGTGGAGTGGCTGCTGCGGTGGGCAGAGGGAGAGAATAGAAGGGACACCTTACAGACTTGATGGGAGAGTTATTTTGGAGAGATTTATTAGTGGGGTCATCCCTGGCTAGGCAGTCGGGGGAGGGCTCTGTGTCAAGAAGTGTGTGCGCCTAGGGAAGTGGAAGAGCCTGCTTGGCAACCTGGCTTTCCAAGTCTTGGGTCAGATAGGGAAGAAGAAGAAGAAGAAACGTTTACATGTAATCCCACCTCCCAAAGAAAGCTACTGTCAACATTTTTTTCCACATACCACAGCTTGAGGATACTGTCAACATTTTGACGTGAACCCTATTTAGTCTTTTCCCTAGTTCAAATATAAACATGACTTTAAAAGGAAAATGAAATCATATTGCCTGTAATATTTTTGTGACTTGTTTTTCTTTTAATGTAAATCATCTTTTTCCATGTTACTAATACTCTTCTGTAATATTGTTCACGTCTACGTAGGATTTCACTGTATAAATGCACTCTAGTTCATCTATATGGCAGTTAAGAGCATAAATTCTGAAAACTTCTAGGGTTCAAATCCCAGGTCTTTCAACATTAACTGGCTGTGAAAACATGGGCGAGTGAGTAAACCTTTCTGTGCTTTGGTTTCCCTCACCTGTAAAATGGGGATAAAAGCAATTCCTTCACAGGGTGGTTTGGAGGAGCAAATGACCTCATATATGTGAGACACTTAGAATAATCTCTCAGTGTTATTATTTAACCAGCATTTTTGTTGACTATTTAGTTCATTTCCAGGTTTTCACTCTTACAAATACACTGTAATTAACAAATTCAGTGTACTCTTAATTGTTTCCAAAGAAAATATCTGTGGTCACATTTAAAAATCTTTTCCAGAGTGAATCATGCACTCAACACAAATTGAGTGTCCATATGTACAAGGCATTATGTTCTGCTCAAAGAATGAACACAGTTCTCTTCTTGAAGACACCTAAAATGTAGTAAGGAAGAGGAGAGAAAAGGCTCATGCAAATATAAGCATAATTCTATGTACAAAGAGGGCACACATGAAGACCTATGGAAGATTCTTTAGCTGGAGAATCAAATCATTCAATGACAGACTTCCTCCTCTGCTCCCACCACCTCCCAAATTTCCAAATCAGAATTCACAATGGTCTCCCTTTGTCACGTTGAGAATTTGTTACCTCAAAAGAGCACACCCAGGGCTGCGTTCCAAAGTTAAAAGCTGGAATATGGGCGTATACTGCAAGACCAAATATTTAGGAAGTACCTTATTCTGGAAAGGAAAGAACACATTTCACAGCTGAAAAGAGAAGTGAAAAATGAAACTAAAGAAGCATGAAGGTAATATTTACTTGCTAGATTTATACAGTGCCTACCTTTAGAAAAGCTGGGCTATAAATCCTGCACGTGACCCCCTAACACACATACACTCTGTTCCCATGACTTGGCTCTTTGTGAATTATCTGCAGCATATTTGCAATCATTTCACACTGTTCATCTCCCCGAAGTCCTGCCTACACCAGCTTACCCACAGTTAACCCCTCAGAAGAAGGAATAAGATAATAGTGGAGCCCGAGTTTGGTGTCAGATACTCCTGGTCTAACTCCAGTCTCCACTGTTTGTCAGTTGGGTGACCCTGGACATTATAATTTAAGTCTCGAAGTCTCAGTTTCCATATCTATAAAATGGGGATAATAATGACAATAACACAGAGCTTATTGGGTTGTGATGAGGATTAAATAAGATAATGCCTGTAAGATGCCTATCGCAGTACCTGGCACAGAGCACTTAATAGTGTTAGCTATTATTATTATTTCTTCACTTGTGTGTAAAGGGGATGCAAAACAATTTTACTATTCATTTAAACAAATTATCAGCTACAGCAGCCTCTGAAACACAGGCCTATAATGCATCCTAAAGTAAATGGGAAATATTTGAATTTGTGTCATTTCTAATTTTTTCTATTACATTGAAAATTGAGTACAAACATACCAGAATGTCAGAGAAGCCCGATTTCTCTTGTAACCAACAAAACTGAGATCACCATTCACATCAGAATGAAAATGACTGATAAAGCTTAACGCCTCTCCCAGGAGCACTTGCATTTTAAACTGGGGCCAAAACCACTGGACAAAGGAAGGAAACGGGAGTGGTAAGGTTTCAGGTATCAACCAAGGGACACAGGGAGGCATTTTGACAGGGGGAATTCCAACACTCCTGAAACCATCTCAGGTACTCATTCTTTCATTCAACACCTATTATATACTTACTATCTGCCAGACATTGCTCTAGGCACTGGTGAACAAAATAGATGAGACACCTGCCTTCATGGGGGTTATATTTTAGTGGGGGGATACAGACAATAATACGGTAATGAATAAGTAAACTATGTAACATGTCAGGCAGGGATTCAATAAAAGAGTAAGGGGAGATTGGGAGTGCTGTCGGGGGTCCGTCAGTACTGAATCAGGTTGAGGTCCAGGTGAGCTGCATTGAACCGGTGAGATTTGCAGAAAGTCTTGAAGGAGGTGGGGGAGTTTGTGTTCAGGCAGTGGGAACAGCTAGAGCAAAGGGCTTAAAATGTGCGTGTGTGTTGGGGGGTTATTCCTGAAGTGTCTGGGGCCCAGCCAGGAGGCTAGTGTATCCGGAGCGAGAGGGACAGCAGTAGGAGATGATATAAGAGAAGTTGTACTTGGCCATTTCTGTAGCTCACCCCAAGGACCACGGCTTTTGCTAAGGACCACCTTGGAGGATTTTGAGCAGAGGAGTACTGTGCTGTGGTGTTTTAGGTTTACTCCGACTGTTGAATTGAGTAATTGTTGTAATACCAAAGGAGGGGAGAGGGAAGGTAGACCAGGGGGGTCATCCGCAGGAGAAGCCTGGGTGAAGGATGCTGGCTCAGCCCCTGGCGATGCAGTGGAAGAACTGAGGAGTGGTCAGGTTCTGGATTCACCTGAGGCTAGCGTCAACAGGATGTCCTGATGGACTAGACATGGAATGATGAGATAAAGGAGTCAAGAGTGACTCCAGGATTTTGATCTGAGCAACTAGAAGCACAGGGTTGTCATCGACTGCGATGGGGAAGAGGAGGAGCAGGCTTCGAAGAGATCAGGAATCCAGTGTTTGGATATATTAGGCTTGAGATATCTGTTAGATGGAGTCGGCTGTAGTCTCGAATTCAGAAGAGAGGTCTGGGCTGGAGACAGACATTTATACAGACAGCTGCTGAAAGCCACGGGAATGGGTAGGGTCACCCAGGGAACGGGAATGTCTGTGGAGACAAGGAGGTCTCACGGCAGGCAGGTAGGGATTTTCCCCAAGAGGGAGTTGTAGGCCCCCCTGAAAGGGATCGCGAAGCGACACTGGAGGGGAGGCCGGTCCTGCAGGGGGTGCCATGGAACTTGCTGTGGCTGCAGGGAGTGATGGAGGGAAGTGTTTGCTTCTCCAGGAAGGAAGGAGAGGTGCTGGATAGATTCCTGCTGGAGTTGCAGAAATAATTAAGAGAAGTAGGTAAGGATATCCTAGTAGAACACGTGCTCGGCTGCCTCCAAGGAATTAGCAAACCTGGGTCTGGGAATCTGTTCAGACATCTGGGCACCGCTGCCTCGCCTACCAGGCTCCGCCTCGCTGCCCCTCCCGCTTCCCCTCCCGCTTCCCATTCCCTCCCCTATCTGTCACATCTACAGCCGCTCTGATTATAATTGATCAAACAGAATCACGGAATCACGGCTCATTTTGCCGTTTTGTTCAGTGGCCCGATCCGAAACGAGATTCTGGTAGTTGAACAAATTGTATTCCTCCTCCTTGGAATTCCGCTCACAGAGGCCTTCCCGGCGTGGCCAGCCCAGCAGGGACGCGCCGCCGCAGCGGAGGAGAGGAGAACGCGGGCGGGGGGCTGCAGGCCGGCGCGGAGGGCGCGACGCCGCCGGCAGGGCGGGAGGGGGGTGTGTCCGCGCCGCGGCCACCGCGGCCACCGCTGCGGGCGCCCCGGTCCCCCGCGCGTTCCGGACTCCCTGGGGGCTCCTCACGACGCCCCTCGCTCGCCGGCGGCCAGGGCCCGCTCCCCTTGACGTCATGCGGGCCGAGGGCTCGCTCGGGCGGCGCTGCCGCGGGCTCCGAAAGGGGGCCCAACTTCGGGCTCCAGTCCGCCGCCGTGCGCCCAGCGCTGTGCGCCCGGCTCCCTGCGCGCCGCCGCCGCCACATCTGGAAGCGTTCAGCGCGTCTGCCTCCGGCGCGCCGGGCGGGCGGGCGGGCGGCGCGGGCAGGGGCGGGCGCGGGCGCGGCGGGGCTGGGCTGGGGGGAGTGAGCGCGGCGCTCTCGCGCGCCCGGTGTCTCCCTCTCGCTGCCTCTGCAGAAACAGCTCCTGCCAGAGCGGCGCTCGGCGCGGCGCGGCGGGCCCGGAGCGGCGGCGGCGGCGGCTCTTCCTGCCTCCGCGCCCAGGAGTTGCCGGCTGCCTTTGACAGCAGAGAGCCGGGCAGGGGCCTCGGGAGGACTCGCCGGGAGTGGGCAGAGGCGCCTCGGCCCCTGCCGGCCCAGGCGGGCCCCGCGCGCCCCCAGCCCCTCCTTTCCGCCTCTTCTCGCCCTGCCTCTCCTCGCCCTGCCTCTCCCGATTTATTTTTTCAAATGGTGTAGCCGCCAGAGGTGCGGTGCTCAATTCTTGGAAGGGGCCCGGATGTACTGAGGATGCATTACAGTTTCACTCGAGGAGGCAGTAGTGGAAAGGAGCAGTTTTTGGGGTTTGATGCCATAATGGGAATCAGGTAATCGTCGGCAGGGAAGAAGAAACACTGCAGACCACGGCTTCCTCGAATCTTGCACGAAAGCCGCCGGCCTTGGAGGAGGGATTAATCCAGACCCGCTGGGGGGTGTTTTCACATTTCTTCCTTTTCGTGGCTGCTCCTCCTTTTAGAACCATTTTTGGTCCATGGTCAATGAGAATACGAGGATGTACATTCCAGAGGAAAACCACCAAGGTAAGGCTGGACCCCGCCGCCTCGCCGGGGCTCCCCGCCTTCTCCACCGGGTTCCTGCTTTCCCCGCGCTCCCCGCGGCCCCAGGGCCGGTCCCTGCGGAGTGGCCCGGGGACGCGTCCACGAGGGGCTACTCCGCCTCGCCAGAGCGCCTGGGAGCCCAGCGGGACCGGGGCCCGAACCGCCGCGCGAGACGGAGCGGAAAATTCCCGCCCCTCCCCCTCCGGGCCCCGGCTTTTCCAGAGCATGTGTTTCCTATGAAATTCCAGGCGAGGGGGGAAAAGTTCCCCAAGTGGCTGCCGCCGCCTCGCTTTCTCGCGTTCGCCTAGAGAGCCCGACTGCTCGGCCAGCCGTGCGGGGGGCAGGGGGCGCCGGCGCCGCGGAGCCCAGCGGCCCGGGGTCCCTTGCCCGGCTAGGGGCGCGGCTGAGAGCGCGCGCGCGCACCCCTCGCCGGCAGAGCCCCGCGCCCCCGGCTGCCTCCGGGCGCCCTAGCGCTGCTGGGCGTCCACTCACGTCCAGGCGCCTCTGCCCTGGGCGGCGCGCTCCAGGTGGCGGGTGGGGGCGGCAGTGCAGATGTGAGCCCCAGCGCGCCCCTCTCGCTCCCCCTCTGTCGGTCCCCCTCTTCCTCTCTCCCTCCCTCCTCCGCGGCTCACCTACACCCACCCACTTCTCCACTGCCGTTGACCCTGAGCGCGCCCACGCCGCGTGTGTGCTCATTCGCACCCACATGTGGGCTAGCACCTGAGGATGGAAGCGGCGAGGAGCCGGGCGGTGTGTGGGCTTTGCTGTTTCGTGTTTGAAGGAGATCATGAAAGGGTGTGCCTGGCTCACGCGGCTCCATACTATTGCCCAGTGTTTTCTGAGCATCTCCATCCTTGGCCGCAAGTGTCACCAGCTCCCCCTGTGATGGTGAAAGGCAGTCAGGTAACTCCCCACTTCCTGAAAACTTTCTCCCTCATCGCTCTCCCCCCATATTAACAAGTTATTTTCTTTGACGTTGCTCAGCATTTAATGTTTTTTTTTTGGAGGGTGGCGGGTGTCTGCCAACCTCCAGTCATGACAGCTTTTTCTTCTCGCCACTGCTGTCTCTCTTTGGGTGTAGTCTCTCCCTCTTCTCTCCCAATTCCCAGAGCCTCTCTGTTTGCACTCTTCCTCTTCTCTTCCCCTGAAAGCCTGTCTGTCACTGCTGGTCTCTGTTCCTTCCCTGGGTTCTTCCAAGTGATCTTCTGAAGACCAGCCTGGTGGAAGGAGTTGTTTCCAGGTCTCTTTGTCCAGCCTTTTCCCTCTGTTTGCCCCCAGCTCCACCTTTTGTGGACAGGGCCTTCACTCTTTAGAGCCAGAAGCTGCCAGCCAGCCTGCCTGGTCTCCATCTATCCTGAAACTGATTTCGGGGCTAATCTTCTCTGCTTTCCAGCATGGGCGGCAGCATGGGGATTTTGGCCTCCTTTGAAAGAAAGAATCTTGTCAAGGGTCATGGGTTCTAGGGTGAGCCAGGGCTTTGGGGTCACAATGGCAACGTCCATGTTTGGATTTCTTTACTGGTGTCCCCATCCCTCACCTGATCCTCTGTCCCTTCTGTAGCTGATGGGGTAGTGGATGGATTAGGAGGGAGTGGGGGGAGACACAAAAGAGAGCGGTATTTTTGAAGAGTGGGGTTGGATGACTCCCCTCCAGGTTCTAAGACTGCGTGCTTTACCCACCTCCTCAGTCTAAGCAGCATTGAAGAGGAGAGCTCTGTAGTATTGCCCTAAGTGTCACTGTCAGTGGCAATATACTATGGTAATAATAACGATTATTCATAGATGATGATCTTAAATAGTTTACAAGGTCTCCTTTTAGCTTGGGATAAACCCCTTCTAAGCCCATTTCCTTACTCTTTTTTTTTGCGCCTTTGCGTCTCATAATTCTCCCCCCCTCCCCCCGCTGTGTGCTGGGAGCAGACATTAAAAGTAGGAGCGCCAACCCCGGAGAGGTTCCTGAGAAAGGTAGAGGGGAAGGGGGCAAGGGAGCCAGTGGCCAGGAGCTCTACCTTTCCAGCAACATGCCAACAAACACTATGGCAACCTGAATTCCAGTTCTCTCCCTTGAAGCTGCAGTGATTATATAATTCACAGGAGCAGTTTTGCCTCCATTTCTAGATGTGGCTCCCAGGTGGAAGAGCACCAAGATCCCTGTCCCCCTCCGTTCTCCCTCCTCTCTTCTTTAGTTGGTTGGCATTGCCTGGGTTTTTGGGGGAGGAGAGAGGAGGAGGGTGGTGGAGGCAGGAAGGGCAGACCTAGAAGAGCATGAATATGGACAAAGAAGAGGTTGCTGTGGCTAATCACTAAAGGGGGTGGGTGAGCCATTATACGGGTTAGAGTTTCAGGAGACAGAAGAGGAGTCTAGGATTGCCTCAGAAGATCAGTAATGGTGACGAACCAAAGAGTTGAGAACCAAAAAAGTTGCCAGTGGCTGGGGCTGTGCATTCCTCTCTTCCCGACATGTCCCAAGACACGGAATGCACCAGTCCCTGTTCCCTCACCTTTTCTGTGGGGTGTGTGCGTGTGTTTGTGTGTGTGTGTGTTTTGAGGGTTGAACTGGGGACTGGAAGTCAGTGCCTCAGAACATCCTGGAAGTTCATGGAAGTACTGGCTTCTGACCCTGGGTTTCAGGCAGGGGGCCTTCCCTTGCCTCTGATGCCCTGTCTGGTCTAGTTCTGTGCCAGCCTCCCACTTTTCTGGGCTGATTTTCCATGCAGGCTCCAGCTAGCAAATGAGTATCTTAATAGTCAACTGTTGAACAAATAAAACACCAGAATGTCCCTTATCTGCTAGAGACAAGGCAGAGGGGAGAAACATGTGTTCTGGGAGTGCAAGACACATTGTGCTTTTCTTTTAACTACTTAGCGATACAGCAGAATAAGAATCACTGTAATAAGGTAATAATAATAATGATCACAGTTAACTTTCTTTACACATGGTCGGAGAATAATGTTGCTCGCACATCAGCTTGAGCAGGTTAAAGAAAGCCATGGCGTTAGCTTTGCTTTTTCTTGATCCTGCATGGAGAATACCGGAGAAAAGGGGCTTTTGGAGTTCAGCATATCATTCCTACCATTGCTCAGGTACTTTTCAGTGTGTTAGAATGTGACATAATAGAATATATTAAAAAGAGTCAATTTTCATTATTTCCATAGAATACACGCTAACAGTACTTAAGTGTGTGTGTGTACACACACATGGAATAAGGAGAAGCTGTTTTAAATAGATTACACAAGAGGCTAATGCCCCTCAGGGACCTGGTATGTTGAGAGAAGCGTATTGATAATGCAGTCGCCTAAGACTGTTTGAACATTTCTTCCTCGTAGTAAAGGGAGACTTGCTCTGAACAGGTAGATGCTACAGGCACAGTGTTTTGCAAATGAAATGATGAGCCATTAGCCCACCGGGACCATTTCTTAGTCTTGGCGATGACAGGACTCTTCAATTTTTTCTTCCACTAAAACTGCTTGAGTTGGATTCTTCCGTAAGACCTACCAAAGGGATCCAAGGAGCATACTGAATAGAGATTCCAAGGCCCTGCTAATCTTTGGATCTCTGCTTCCTAGTACAGGCCGCTGCTCAGTCCAGGGCCTTGATGCAAGGCTGAACAGATAAATGCCTGTATGAATGAATGAATGAATGCGACCTGGCCAGACCTGCAGTGGATGTGGCTTCTGCCTCTTCCAGTAGGTGGCGCCACAGGGCTTAGGAGTCAGGAAAGGGGCTTCGGGGGCCAGTGGATGATGAAAGGTGTAAGGGGAGTTTGGAGCTTGTGACCTATTGGGGTTGTCATCATCCCACACCTGCCCCGGCACAGGTAACCCAAAAGACCAGTGTGTCTCCGTGCCACCGCATACATCAGAGGCCCTCGTGGCATCGCTGAGGGACCCAGGTCCCACAGTAACCTGTCCACCCTGTGGTGCTGAAAACCCCTTTGGAGACCACCCTGGCCATTGCAGGCTCTTCCCACAGACGTCTGTTTACCTCCAGCACAGACAGCATCCCACTGAGCCTGGAGGGAGCCTTTTGGGTGATTTGCTGAACTTGGTATGACCGTATGTTAATTTTCTCCCTGATTTTTCACAGATGGTTTAGTAACCAGAGGGCTCAGTGGTGCCCAAGCCCAGTGGAGCATGGGGTGACCTGAAGCATGGGATCTGGGAATGCGAACCTGTGCCATCACAAAGCTTGTCAGCTCAAAGGCAGGAAGACATTTTCCTAACTTTAATAGGGAGAAGAACACAAAAACGACTGGATGCACTTCACAGCTGATTTCCGTTTATGAGTCTGCCTGGGTCTCCCGCTGGGTAATGGCAGAAAAGCTCAGGAGACCCAGGTTAGGCAGTCAGTGAGATTTGTTCTAATTTCCAGCGATGTTTTCCAGGGCCTGGCATTTGATTTTCTATTGCTTTCTTCACTTGGTTTTCTTAGTTGTGTGGCAAGTTCCATGAGCTCTGAGGAGCCCTTGGCACTGTGTTAAGAAGGGGTGAGTGGCTGGCAGCACTTTCTTCCTTTTACAGTAATTCCTCTCGCCTGATACAGCAGCTGTTTGTTCTGTAGGAGGTACAGGTCAGCCGGCGTCATCTCACCCCTTCCTTGCCGGGACCCTGAAATTGGTGCTCAGCATTCAAATTCAGCAGACAATTTTATATTCTAGTGTGGACTGCGGAAACCTGATAGACTGGGAAACACCCGGAGACTTAACAGGCCTAATTAACAAAGTATTCACACTGATTCAGTCTGTTTCTAGATTCCATCCTCACAGTTGCCTAGGTTAATGCTGGGCACTGTGGAGGAGAACAGGAGATTGTTAAAAAAAAAGGCAGGGGGAATTGTTTTGCAAAATATCAGGTGCTAAATATTTAGCAACATAAGTGCTAAACATTCTGATAATGAAATAACACTCTGAGCTGTGCCCTTCATTGTTAAAATAATTTAGTAAACACCTGTTTACATGGACCTCAAGGTTAGGTACCATGTAAAACAAGTAAAAGTGACAGGATCCCTTGGGGAAAATGGAATGGAATGTTTTTCGGTGCCGTTTCAAAGCCGGCCTTGTAGACTTAACTGAACCCACTGCAGAAAAAGCAAAATGGAAGGCTGAAATAATGAATGCCATCATTTGAACCTGTACCTGGGTGCTCCAGAGGAGCTCTTTTCTGTGTTTTAATTCCCAGATGGGGTGCTCATTTGCTCAAGACCAGGCTTTCCTGAGCCCATGTAGATGTATGCCTGGAGCATGTGGGCAGAGCTTCTTGGCTTCTATAGTTGAGGAACACCTGAGGCAGCTGTTTAGCATGGCAGGAAGGGAAGTGGACCCATTCTCTACTGCCTCCTTTCCCCTGCCGAATTCAGGCAGGACCTGCGGGTCCCTGGAGAACCTTGCTTCGGTGCTAGGTGTGTGTACTGTGTGGGCAGGACCCCAACTGGGAGACCGGGAGCCCAGGATGACCCCACAGAAAAGCAGAGCTGTGAGATGGCTGGAGATTCCCAGAGCTGAGGTGCAGAAGATGAGGGGAAGCCAGAGGAGACCCACCCCACTAGGGTGTCTGGGAGGGCTTGAGGAGCCAGGTCATCGGGGTAGCCAGTTGCTCTTTGTGGAGCGGAACTAAATTTAAGTAGGGACTGGAGGGACTGTAGGAGAGAAGTTTGGGCCTGGAGCTCAGGAGTCAAACAGAAGTCGAAAATAGACCCTTCCTCCCCGGAAGTGTTCATCTGGCTTAAGCAGAGGGTGAGGAAAGCAGGGGTTAACCGGCAAGAAACCCAAGCCTCTCAGTCTCTCCCCTCCCCAAAGCACCACAAAACAGTTCTCTCCGTAACACATTCACTTTAAAATGAGCTTCTTGTGCTCTACTCTGTGTGTGTAGGGGGCAAGGGCTAGGCTTTTGTTCTTTAAAGGGTTTCTCAAACGTAGAATAAATGGAATGTCTTTTTGGGAATTTACTTCCTAGGATCAGGACATTTTATGGGTAAAGGAACCTTAGAGACAAACCTCATTTCCAATTGAGAAAACAGAGGCCCCTAAAGAGTCACTGAGGCAGGGAGGTAACTAAATACAAGGTCTTCATTCTCTTTATCCTCCTGCCTTTACACAGGAGGATAAAGGCACTTGGTGCTGGCTCCCTGAGAAAGCATTGTTAGTGCTTCTGGCTAAATTTTGCTTGGTAGATCTCTCAACCTCTCTATTCTTCCTCCTTCTGCCTCCACCTTTGTACTGCCTTAAAATAATTTCTGCGATGTTAGATTTAGGAACAGAGTTGGAAGGGTGGGGTGGGGGAAATCTATCACTGGGAAGGTTTAAAAATAATTTCTTAGACTACAAGAAGTTCATACATGTCCACAAGAAACTCCTGCAAAATTCAGATCACGATTTTGTCTGCAAACAGATCTGCCTCTAAGCCTTTTGTATTTGCTCACTTCCTCTCGGCCCCAATCTAGGCTTGTTTCGGCCCCTTTGGGAGAGTGGGATGGGGATGGGAAGCCAGGCTGTGCTGTGGGACTTCCCTGGTAAGCTGCTAGGATTCTTCACGAACCAGCTGGCATTACCAGTAGCCAGAGTATGGACATGCAGGTCAGCTCCAGGGTAGAGACCATGAGACGGGCTACCACAGACTCCACCTGAGCTGGGCAAACAAGGGCGTCTTTCTGCTCCCATGTCAGGGTTGGTCTCCTGGGACCCCTGGCCTACTCCCAGGAGACATTCCCAGCAGACATTCCCAGCAGTGGTGGTAGATTCAGCCCATGGAAGAGAATCACTAGGACCTGCCTCTGACATTCCCATCTTCCTTGAAGTGTTCATTCGCTGACTTGTTTGATATTCTTTCAAGTCGTCTCTGAGAAACTGGAAGGGCTCTGAGGCTGACTCCGTGTAGCTTAAAGACGGAGGCATGCGCCAGGCTCATGCTTAGAGATGTGGCCTTTGAGTTCCCTGGAGGAAGCCACCATTTCAGAACACAGTGTTGTGATAATTTCATGAAATATTCCAGCTGCCAATTTGCCAACAGGGGTTTCTTTTAATACACTCGGCTACGCTTGGTGTTGCCCGCTTGAACCTAGCTAAAAGGAAAATAAAATAATCTTGTCTCCTCTCCTTTAGAGAACCAAGCCAAAATCGAGACAGTAAATGAATGTTCTTCTCCATATTGCCTGTGGGCAGAAATGTTGACTTGATTACTGAATTAAGCTCTATTTACTTTATAACCATTGTGTCATGTTCAGTCATTTATATTACTTTTTTTCTTCCAAAATAATCTATGTTGGGCTAAAACCTTTCAAAGACATTAGCAAAAGTAACAAAGTAAATAGCTAAAGCGTAAATAAAGCTGTAGGCTGGAGAAATGACTTGGGTCTTGGGTTACATTCTTTGACTTGATCTCTTTCTCTGAGAGTTCAGAAGGAATGAAGTCCCCTTTTTAAAATCTGTAAAATAGAGGTAATAATCCTTAGCCAATTCACTTCGTAGGGCAGCTGTGAGGATGAAATGGGGGAATGAGCGTATATCACTTTTCAAATGTCAGCTATTGTTATTCTTCCCATCAGAGAGCAGGACACCAGAGTTTGGAAAAGCGACGCCATGAAGTAACATGCACAGCATTTCAGATAACTTTGGAGGTATTATTGGAGGGCTGACATTACTCAGTATTTTAAAGGTGAAAATGTAAAACACAGAGAAATGAGAGTCTGAGGTGGTCTGCCTGATACCAGAATAATCAATGAGGAAGTGAGCCATTGGACGAGGTGGGCCTGGTGTTTTGCCCTCCAGAGAGTCTAGGACCCTGTTGCCAATAGGCTCTGAGGACAGCGGAGCCATGTGCACTGCTGCTGTTTCCAAGCTGAGGGTGAGGACGTGGGGATGTGGGGTTCTGGATGCCCGGCAGCCGTCCATCTGCCATGCTGCTGTCCCCTCACTGCCACCACACATGGCTGCTTGCCTTCGAACTCAAGTCCAAAGCCATGCTGGCTGGAAGTCCTTTGATGGTCTGAATATCTGAAAATAGGGCCATTGAGGGCAGGAAGGACACCACCTGGGCAAACCAATGTCTCCTCACTTTTGAACATGAATTCCCCAGACCTAAACACAACTTCCCAGTACAGGAGGACAGGATGGAAAATAAAACTTTGCTTCAAAAGTAAACTTTGGGCTTGGAAAATAAACTTACTTATTTTTCATAGCAAAAGTGCTGCAGGTTTGGCGGTAGAGGGAACAGTTCTGTGCAGCTCCTTAAGACAGTGATCAAAATAGGAAAGGGCTTTCACGTTATATTTTAAGTGACAGGATTAGCCTTTAGTTTCCCAAATCAAAAATAATCCCACCATCAAAAAGTATGCTGGGAAACTTTTGCATTTGTTTGCACCTTGCTCTACCCCCAGCTCTGGTCCTGTGATCTGTGGAGCCATATGTGTTTTAATTTTTATCTAAAGAACAAAATCTATATTGAAGTGTAACATCTACCTTTTTATAATTTTAAAATGGAGCAAGAGTAACCATTTATTGAATGCCTAGCATGTGTTAGGCAATGTCCCTGGTGCTTCATGTGCTTAATATGTTTTATCCTTATAGCAATCCTACCACGTGGCATTTAATTATATTTTTTAGATAAGAAAACTGAGGACCAAGGATCGTACGCAATGTAGCCACAGCCACCCAGACAGTGTTGGGGCTGGGAATTAAATTCAGGTCAGTCGGACTTTCAAAACATGTGTTCTTCCTGTTATTCCTCTCCATGGGGAAGAGTAGAAAGAGGAACCCACCACTCATCTATCTTGGGAAAACGACCTTGTCCTCGCCTTCTGGAACCTGGCTTCGATTTGCTTTGTGGAAGCTCAGAGCTGGAATCCTTGTTCTTACTTGATGGCCGCATGTGGTCTTGGTACCATGCCTCGCCTCCTAGCCCCATCCTCTGACTTTCGCCTTATTCCCAGCGTTTCTGACCGGGCCCTCCTTGCTTGGCTTTCTCCCTATGCCCAGGGTTTCTGACAGGGCCCTCCTTGCTTCTTCAGATCCTTTCACAGACCACCTAGGTGGGTATACCTTGTCTCTCAGAGGACCCCTTTATGGCATGGCCTTGCTTCACGACCCATTCTTGGAATATTTTCTCAGTCACTCCCTCCTGGAAAATAGACACTCTCCATTCTTGAATGCGATTCCCCTGATTCCCGGGGACCGTCCCTGTAAGCTGAGCTCTCCAGACTTCATGCGTTATTTACTTATTTATTTATTTTGAAATAGCAGCTTTGTTGAGACATAATTCATGTACCATAAAATTTACTCTTTTGATATGTATGATTCAGTGGTCTGCCTAGTTCCCCAATATTTTTGTCACCCCCCAAAAATACCCATTACCCATTGGTAATCACTTTTCATTCCCCTCTTTCTTTAGCCCTTGGCAATCATGAATTTACTTTTGTCTCTGTGGATTTTCATGCATTATTGATAGCAGTAATTTTTTTTTTTTGAGTCGGAGTTTCACTCTGTCACCAGGCTGGAGTGCAGTGACGTGATCTTGGCTCACTGCAACTTCTGACTCCCTGGTTCAAGTGATTCTCCTGCCACAGCCTCCCAAGTAGCTGGGATTACAGGTGCCCACCACCACGCCAAGCTAATTTTTGTATTTTTAGTAGAGATGGGGTTTCACCATGTTGGCCAGGATGATCTTGGTATTCTAACCTCGTGATCCACCCACCCTGGCCTCCCAGAGTGCTGGGATTACAGACATGAGCCACCGCTCCCGGCCAATAGCAATAATAATTCTACAGCTGGAATGTTCTGTGTAGTCCGACTGTTGGTAACATATCTCACAAATTTCAGACCTAGATAGGTCATGACAATCTACATGATAAATGATGGAGTTAAAAGGAAGCCCGTGAAGTTAGTTAGGGAGTTGGATGTCATTTAGAGGTGGGATTGAGCATTTTCTTTCAATTACACAAAAAAGTGGTTTTAGCATTTTTGAAAAGTGTCTTAGCATAATGTCTTCAAGGTTCATCCATGCTGTACCATGTGTCAGGATTTCATTCCTTTTTATGGCTGAATAGTGTTTCATTGAAAGCACATGCCACGTTTTGCTTATCTGTTCTTCTGTTGATGGACACTTGGGTTTCCACCTTTTGGCTATTGTGAATAGTGCTGCAATGAACACCAGCATTCAAGTATCTATTTGAGTCAATTTTTAGTTATTTTGGGTTTATCTAGGAGTGGAATTGCTGGCCCTGTAATATGAGTTTTTAGCCATAAGAGTCCATTTCCTTGTGTCGTGCCCCAAGTTTGAATCCTGCGTAGCTGAGAATACCGCATTGGGAAATCCTATTATGTTAGTAGTGAGGGTTTGTTATTTACTCTGGGCTCCCAGTTCCTATACCAGAAATTTGACTTTAATTGGTGTTTCACAATCTGACAGCTGCCTTTTGATGAGGAGTGACTGAGACTGCCTCTGTTCTGAAAATAAATAAATAAATAAAAGAATGTCTCTACATCCAGTTCAGCTTTCACCTCATTGCTGACCTGGCTTTGTAACTCAACAGGAAATTGGTGTTTGGCAAGACAAAGCTATTTAGTCTATCTCTGTCTCTCCCTCTGCCTGTGTTTCTAGTCTAGGAGCACCCATGCCTGTGGCTAGAGATGTGGGCCTGATAAGCCTCAGGACTGTGGGAGAGGGTGGCTCCCCCAATGTGTGGCTGGGCTGAGTCCTCCCTGGACCGTGCGGGGGAGGCTGCTCTGGGCTCTGTGCTGGCCAGGGGCTGCCTGCCCTGCCCTAGGCACAACTGATTAGTGAGGGATCTCTGCCTTCATCCTGAAAGCTGCCTTTGTGGGGCGGGAAAGCAGCTTCCCAGGGCTCTCACCTGCTCGTCGCACATCTAAAGTCTAGGCAAGGGAGGCAAAAACGTGAGAAGAAAGGTAAACAGTCTGGGGAGAAAACTGGGAAAGGAGGAAGGAGAGAAGGAAGTGAGCAGAGGGTAGACAGCGAGGGGAAACAGCAGCATGTGGTAGGCCCTTGGATGTGGATTCATGCCCCGGTAGAATGACTCTGGAAGCCTCTTTCCAATCTTGGGGTGGGTATTTTCTTGGTAATCATTTTACCTGAAAGTAATAATGTCATCCGATGCATTTCTATCTTAGCATGCTGAACTCTTTTATCCTGAGGAAGAAACGAACACACACATTGATGCCTTGGCTGAACCCATTAATCAGAGACCTGGGTATGGGCAAAAAAGCCCACAGGCTCATGGAGGTGTGTGGCGCTCAGAAGACTGCACTTTGAAGGCCAATGCACTTAATTTATTTCAACCTACTATTAGAAAATTTCTCTCATGTGGGCTCTGTCCAGAGCTGGAATGTTGCACGGAGTTTCTCCAAGGTGGAAGCTTCTGTTGCCATATCTGGCTGCCTGAGACATCCTGGGGATCTGAGCTTCACATCCAAGTGGATGGCAGTGACTCAGAGCTCATATTTGGTCTGCCTTGAATAGGATCTTGTGCCTCTGTTTTTTAAATTATTTAAAAGGCAAAAATTTTGACCTATGCCCAGCTGTCTGAAAGACCAGAAGATAAGAAGCCTTTTCTAGGATAAATTGACTGTGAAATATCTCTGAAAATGGAATGTCTAATGCCAGTTGTGATGAAAACAATTCTAAATAGTTTTTTTTCTCTAGAATAGGAATGGTTAGTCATTAACAAAAAGTTATTGAGCATCTGCCATTTGCAAAGCAGTTTGCTTATAGGATCTCTGGATTAAGGGTACCTTCAAGGTTTCAGCCCTCACCTCTCCCTTCCTTTAAGGAGTATCTATTCTGCTAGGAGGTAAGATACATGCCTAGACACACAGATACCCACAACTGTAATAAAAGGCAGAATATGCTTGATGTTACAATGATATAAAGATAAAGGCTCACAGATTTAAAGAAGAAGGGTGATATGAGAAGATGGGAAAATGGAGGAAGCGTTATATGGAGGTTGAACCTTGAAGGATAGACAGAAATGGGATGGAGAGGAGAGGTGCACATTCCCAACAGAAAGGGTAGAATGGCCCATAATGTATTGATAGGCATGTGCATTGGGTTTCAAAGGAGTAGTGAGTTGAGTTTGGCTGGAACAAGGTTTTGCAGCAGGGAGAAGTGGGAGAGATGGTTGGAATGGCAGGAAGGGGATGACACACGGAGCACTCCATATTGGGCTGAAGAGTTTGCATGGCATTTGGTAGGCAATGGAGGGACATTTAAAGTATATGAGTGGAGAGAGGGTGTACTCAGAGCTGCTCTTCCAGGCAGCAGGCTAGAGGATGAGGTAGGGGAGCCAAGGCTACAGGTAGAGGGGCAATTCTGAGGCTGCTACCACCGTCCAGGCAAGAGAAGGAAAGAGTGATTTAACCAACAGAAAGAGGACAAGGGAGCCCTGTGCTGTGATCTGGATGGGAAGGGGAGAGGTTGTATTTGGAGGCAAGTAGAAGATGCCCAGCATGCATGCAGAATTAGAGTTCTGTCTAAGAAGGTGCTATCTGAAGCGGTGGAGACGGAGCCATTAGGGAGAGAGAGCGGAGAGAAGGAACGATGGAGAGCTGAAGACAGACAGGAAGAGGGTAAAATGGAGGAGACAGTGACAGAGCAGTCAGGGCGGTGGGGGAGGGCCTGACTACTGCAGGGTCCCAGGGATTGAAGCAGGAGATCCTTTCCAGGAGGCTGCCATTGCTGAATGGAGCAGGGGAAGGGAAGATGGGAATTGAGAAGAAGCCCACTGGAGAGTGGGTTTGGAATGACTGTTGTCCAGCCCAACTGTGCAATGCTGAGGCATGGTGGTTGTGAAGTAATGGCAGTACATGGGGACCACTCTTTCAAGAATTTTGGCTGTGAATGAAAGGAGAGGGGAGGGATTTGTTGGCACACTAGAGTTGGAAACGCAAGAAAGGGGAGCAGATTGGGAAGAAGTCAGTAGGCAGTGGCGTTGGGGATGGGAGTGGAAGGCTCAACCCAAGTAAAGGAGGTAGCACTCTGTCTTCAGAGGCAGACATGTGGCAAGCAGTGGGTGAGGAAATGTAGAGGGTAGAGGAGTATGGGGGGAGCTGGAAAGGGAGATAGAAGGGGTCTCAGGCAGGGGTGCTGAGTCCTGGGAAGGATGAGGCAGCTGGAGTGCAGCCTGATCTTGAGGAGACTGGAAGAGGGAACAGTCAGTGGGAAACACTATGAGACACCCCAGAGAAATCCCTAAGGGTGCCAGGTCCCAGAGAGCACTGGCCAAGGTCTGGAAGAATGAGTTAGGGGCCATGAGTGATTGCCATTCCTCGAGAAAGCTTCCCCAGAATTGAGTTTGGCAAAGTGAGACAGCTGCTGACTAGGTCTGGGGGCAAAGGCATCTAGCTCTGCAAGGAGGCATGCAAATTCTCCCAGTGTGGGAGAATCGACGTGGCCAGTGGGATGCAGGTGCCAGGATGCATAATTTTAGTGGGAGTCAGGGAGTCTGAATCCTCTAGCCTGCCTCCATCCCATGTGAATTAGTCATCAGAATAGCCAGTGGGCCCCTTGAGCTCTGAGTGGATGCACAAAGGGCCAGGTGAGCTTTATCTGGGGAACATAACAGGAAGAAGATATCAAAAACCTGGGTGGTGGAGATGGTGGCAGTTTAAGGATGTGAGCTTAGGGCTGTGGACTAGGATGCACGTGTGTGTGTGTGTGTGTGTGTGTGTGTGTAAGTGTAGGCACATGAAGACAAACTTTACTGGCTTCATGGTTTGGCCTCCAGAGGGTCTTCTGGGTGCTGACACCAAAGCAGAGAGAGAGCTCGCAGTGTGGAACCCTGAGGTCACATTTGTGACGTAGATGGAAGGAAGCAGAGGATGTGAGGACTGGTGGAGGAGGACGTCAGATACCAGGCTTCCCACAGACTGTCTGCGGCATCAGGGAGAAGGAACTTGCACTGTTAACCTGAGTCAGGGCACAGCGGTAGAGAGGAAGAGCGATGGGACAATTGGGATCACAAGTGCCAACCTCAGCACACTCACCTGGAGAATATTTACCTCCACACTGTTCCCAGCCCTGTCTCCATGCCCCTCCATCCAAACCAGGCCCAGCTTCCCAGCCTATGATATTGGCTCTCTGGAGAACCAGTTAGCCTTTGTGGAGTGTTAATCCCTGTGATTTTTATATCCTTATATCAGAATATCAAATTCCTGAGAACAGAACATTTTATTATTTTTTTCTTCATCCTTTCCCCTGCTATGATCCCACAAGAAAAATGTTACAAACCACTGGAAAGTCTCTGGTTGGATCCCATTTGAGCTTTGCGACTCCTAGATTTCCCTGTAATCAAGAAAAATATGATATCCTGAATGTTTCATGAAAGGATGTGAGTATTTGGTGCCAAGGACAATAACACTCTTCGAATGCCATGGAAATATGCTCTGCTGCGTGGCTCTGAGCTTACCCTTGGTGGAGGAAGGTGTGAATGACCAGGAGGTACCACCCAGACTCTGCCTCAGTCCCTGTCACATATGTGGGGGCTCTGGTTGGGAGGGGTCTGGCGGGAGTAGGGGTGGGAGTGGCCTGGAGGCCTTCCCAGAGGCAGGCAGAGAGGTGGTGGCTGCAAAGGCCTAGTGTCTCTGAGTTGGGGAGGCTAGGCTCCTGTACGTCACTCAAATCCTCTGCAGTGCCCAGAACCTCCGCATTCATTCTTATATGTTGGCATTGTTCCCAAAAGAGGCACAGTTGTTGACTTCTCATAGATGCCAATTTACGTGGTGTTTGGAATATTAGCTCCTCATGGTGCAATGCATAGACAGTCCAGTGGCCCAGGTCCTTGCCTTTGTTCTGTCGTTGTTGGCTAGGGAAATAGCACCAGTCTTCTGTGTGCCTTGCCTGGAAACTGTGTTATGACAGCTT
Source organism: Cacajao melanocephalus (assembly GCA_963573385.1). Lineage (NCBI taxonomy): Eukaryota > Metazoa > Chordata > Mammalia > Primates > Pitheciidae > Cacajao > Cacajao melanocephalus. Next base: position 21,945 of record CAUYLG010005252.1, on the reverse strand, counting down.
TTGTGGGAGTTGGCATGGCAGGCCCTGTGGCCACCATCTCACCCTGTCTGGCCTCATCTGGAAACCTACTTGCAGACTTTGGCCTAATTCTGATGAACCTCAAGGGTAGCGCTGACCCCAGCTTGATCTCCTGCTGGGTCTGGGCAACAAAAGCTTTGAGATTTTTCCTTTTTTCCACTCCAGTGAAACTTAGGCAGAATGCAATGTTTTCCTCTGAGGGTATCAGTTTGGGAATGAACTCCGAGTCCAGATGGACAGGTTTCCACAGTTCCAGCTGCTGCCACACTCAAACAACTGGCCCTCTGCATTTCTTTGGCATTTGAGTTGGCTGTAATAAAATGAAAGAGAAAACAAAATCCTGAAGAAGAAAATGACCAGAAGAAGAATGTCCTTGAGTTGGGGGAAGCCATGGAATGGGCTGGTGTCCCTGAGAAGTAGACTCAGCTCTTCTTCAGAGACCTGTAGACATCACAGCCGGCAGTCCCATACATCTTTGGCCCTCAGACTGGCACAGCTAGCACCCCTCCTAATGATTTTTCCTGGGTCTGTCTGAAAGGGAGAGGATAAAATGGCAATTAGGGTCATCAACTTATGTCTTTCAGGCCCAGAAGGAAATGAACAGAAAATTTAAACCAAAGATGGAACCTTACGGAGAGGTTTCTCTAACACTTGGGGGGGCCAAACCCTATAAGTTCTTTGACTTGAACGTAGGGGGTGTGCGTGTGCATGTGTGCATATGCATTTGTATGTGTCAGAGAGAAGAGAAGAAGCAGAGAGGAGGAGAGAGCAGTGTGACCGAGGTTGTAACCCCTGGAAGACAGCATGTCATCACAAGATACAGCCATATCTGGGAGCAGGAATTTATGTTTAGATTTATTGTTATCTGTCACGTTGTCATTTTGATCAAACCATTTAATTTCCCCATGTCTGGGATTCTGCATCTGACCTTCCCACCTTATGAATCTATTTATTCTTTGAACCTTATTTATAATGACTATTACTTGAGTGTTTAAAAGGGATTGATGGAAATAGGGCAGGAGAAAACTTTGTGTCTGGTCCTTTACGTACTGTTAGCTGCTTTGGGACATTATAGCATAGGCTCAAATGCTTAAAGAGTATTTCTTTTCTTTTCTTTCTTTCTTTTTTATTTTTTTCTTCCCTGAGACAGGGTATCACTCTATTGCCCAGACTGGAGTACAGTGGTGCAATAATGGCTCACTGCAGCCTCAATTCAGCAATCCTTCTGAATAGCTGGGACTGTAAGTGTCTGCCACCATGCCTGGATAAATTTTAAATTTTTGTAGAGGCATGGTCTTACTATTTTGTCCAGGCTAGTCTCAAACTCCTGGCTTCAAGTGATTCTCCTGCCTTGGCCTCGCAGAATGCTGGCATTATAGACTTGACCCACAATGCCCAGGCTTAAAGAGCATTTCTGAGCTAAGTTCACACCAAGAAAGAATATCTTGCGAGGGTGGAGCAGGGAGAGTATAAAACAGCCCTGATCCGTGACTTCAAAATAGTACCAGGGTAAAAGGACTTGGGTCTTAAAGGCACGGGGATGTCAAATGTTTTCATGGCCTTGCATAAGAAACTACTGAGAGAGTCTTGCATTGGGGATGCTTTATCCTACTTGCGGTAGATGTGACTAACAAGTCACACCCATTTTCAGGAAAGTCTTTGAGAGGAAGCTTTGTTGCATCTTGCATTCCTTTTCTTCTTTCTGGGTTACTTTCCTTAGTACTGAAGCATGTATTTTGTAGTGCTTTCAGCAGTGGTCTATGAGTGGTAAACTTCCTCAGTCTTTGTCTGAAATTTTCTATTTTCCCTTTGGCTTCTCACTCTAGCAGGATAGTTTAGTTAGGTACAGGATTCTGTGTTGGCAGTTATCTTCCTGCAGCCATTTAAAGATATTCCATTATCTTTTGGATTCTATTGTTGCTGATGAGAAGTCTGCCATCACTCTAAATGAATAATTAGTATTCTGATTTTTGAAAAGATATATTAGTGTTATGCAGTTTTACAATGTTGTGTTAATTACATAGATTAAAAAAATCTTTCTGGGATTTGGTGAGATACTTCAACCTGAGGATTCATATCACTCACCGGTTCTTAGTCATTGTCTCTTTCTTTGCTTTGCTTTCTTTTCTGAGACAGGATCTCACTCTGTTGCCCAGGCTGGAGTACAGTGGCACAATCTTGGCTCACTGCAGCCTTGACCTCCCAGGCTCAAGCAGTCTTCCTGCTGCAGCCTCCTGAGTAGCTGGGACTACAGATGTGTGGCACCATGCCCGACTAATGTTTTCATTTTCAGTAGAGATGAGGTCTTGCCATGTTGCTGAGGCTGATCTTGAACTCCTAAGCTCCAATGATCCTACCACCTTGGCTTCCTAAAATGCTGGGATTACAGGCATGAGCTGCTGTTCGCAGCCTCATTTCAAATATTACCTCTCCCCTAATCACTGTGTTTTATTCCTCTGGAACTCTATTATAAAAACATGTATTGATCTTCCTCTTTTTTTTTATGTTTTTGAGATGGCATCTCACTTTGTTACCCAGGCTGGAGTGCAGTGGTGTAATCTCAGCTCACTACAACCTCTGCATTCAGGGTTTAAGCAATTCTTCTGCCTGGGCCTGCTGAGTAACTGGGACTACAGGTGTGCGCCACTACACTTGGCTAATTTTTGTGTTTTTAGTAGAGACCAGGTTTTACCATATTGGCCAGGCTGGTCTTGAACTCCTGACCTTGTGATCTACCTGCCTTGGCCTCCTGAAGTGCTGGGATTACAGGGGTGAGCCACCACGACCAGCTGATCTTCCTCATTTTAACCTTTTAAATGTTCTTTCATATTCTATATTTTGTTATCTATCCTGTGCTGCATTCTGGGTAATTTATTCTGCTTTGCTTTCCAGTTTACCAGTTTCCTCCTCATTTATATCTTATCTGTTGCTTAGCCTTTAAATGCATTTGCAATTTCAATAGCTTTCTATTTCTAGAAGTTCTACTTTTTCAAATATTTTAGTTTTTTCATAGAGCATTTTTTTTCCCTTTATGATTTTTGTTGTGAATGAATTCACAGTATGTGCATGAATTCTCCATTCCTTGGTGCTCTGAGCATGACCTGCCATATTGCCAGAACAGGGAATTTGCACCTCTGTTTTATAGTCCACTAGTAATACTTCTACCACCATCACAAGGATGTTGTGATGACAAATGACATAATGGATGTGGACATGCTTTGAAAGTATTCATATATTTACTGTAAAGGGGTTATAATGAATATACCTCTGATTGGTTTGTTAAATAGTTCTCTCTTGAATCCATCATTCAGTAAAACTGTATTTGTAAAGGGAAACTCTTCAAATCCATGTGACAAGATAATTTTTTTTTTGAGACAGAGTCTTGCTCTGTTGCCCAGGCTGAAGTGCAGTGGTACAGTCTCAGCTCACTGTAACCTCTGTCTCCTGGGTTCAAGCAATTCTCCTGCCTCAGCCTCCTGAGTAGCTGGGACTACAGGTGCAGGCTGCGTTGCCTGGCTAATTTTTTGTAATTTAGTAGAGACAGGGTTTCACAGTGTTGCCCAGACTGGTCTTGAACTCCTGATCTCAGGCAATCTGCCCACCTCAGCCTCCCAAAGTGCTAGGATTACAGGTGTGAGCCACCGTGCCCGGCCTGTAAAGATAATATTTAATAGCTTACCTCCTTTATTGCCTCCTATTTATGTCACCTAATGATTTCTAGTCTGTTTGGTGGAATTACTTATTTACAGAGTGTTTTAAACTTTCAAGATATTAGTCCATTGTTTCTCCTTTTCAGTGTTTTGGTATATAATTTGGTATAAGAGATATACACTAGATTTACATTAAAATATATTTCTGGTACATTAGGTATCTGTTAAGTAAATTAGGTTAGGTATATTGGGTATATGTCAGGTATATTAGGCTAACTCATTCTACTGCCTTCATTTAGGGAATCAAAGACAGGGCAGACTGTCAATCAACAATCAATCAATCCATGTTAAATGTGTGCTCACTGTGAATTTGGCACTGTAATAGGCATTGGCAGAGGGCATAAACAAGCATAACCAATTTTGACAGCCGTGTATTAAGTGTCTACTAGATACCAGATGGACACAGTGGTAGATATGTTGATGAATGAAACAGATGGGCATCTGCTGTGCTGGAGCTGACAGTGGGGCCACTGGCTGGAAGTGCATCACATGTTCTCGGTGGTAGCAACACAGGCCATTGTTAAATCATACTTGTTGGAGAAATGAGTGAATCTTCCAGCTCTGAAAGTCTTGCTCTGTTTTACATGGAGCTCTACTGCACAGGCAGATACCTTGATCCCATCAAGGACCATGTGTTTAAAAAAATGTAATCTCACAGCTCAGCAGCTTTTGGTATGAGGGGTTCAAATACAGGATGAAAGATGATGTTTTCTGGGGTTGAGTGGCTATCTCTATGTCATTGAAGTTTGTCTTTGGTTGTCACCTTACCCTTCTGTGCCCTTCCATTGCTGTGGGACATTCTCACTTCACCCTTGGGGATCTAGGGCTCTTCCCTCATATGTCTCCTTCTTTCTGCTGAAACATGCCCGCAGAGAAAGGGCCCTTGCTCATCTTGGCAATGCAGTGCTGACTGTGTCTTGGAGGAGCTGGACTGGCCCTCCAGGCCGACTTTGCCAGGATAAAGCACAGGTGGGAGAAGAATGATCCTTAGGATGCAGCTGAGAGCCCCACAGAAGCAGGGCCACCTGGAACCTGCTCAGATGGAGGCTGGAATCAACTATTTACATTTTTGTATAAATTTAAGTCATTTTGTCTTCCTTTTGAAGTGTTTGCACTTTCAGCCTTTTCTCTAATTGTGAAATGAAAGACTGTCTCCTTTCCAGGAATTTCAGGCATCAGCAAATAAGTTCAGGAGGAATTAGTAAGATGAATTCTTTGGATGATTTTGCCGAGCCTGTGACTTCCAGTTAAATCCAGCGAAGGAGAAATCTAAGACGACAAATAGGTTTCGGGTCCTGTGTAGATTCAGGACTGGTTATGGCCACCTGGAGTGCTGTGTCAAAAGGATCCTAGACCTTTGCCTAAGCTCCTAGGGGAAAGTGTTCAGTGATGGATTAGTGATGTCTGCCACAGGCTTAGGCAGGAGTGAAGGCAAGCGGCACAGCTGCAATTTTGGCCATTCCTCATAGAGTCAGAGATGTGCTTAGGTTGTATTTTATACAGCAGATTGATTCAATCAGTTCCGTCAAACAAACCGCCAATTCAATTAAAAAAAAAGAACTGTTAAAATATGTGTCAGGATAATGTAGGAAAAAATATCTACCCATTAAAAAATTATATTCTTCTCTTTTTATTCAGCTAGGTTGGTAAGTCAGACAGATTTTCAAAGATGAATTAATTTGAAAGCTTCTAATTTCTGGTTTAACTTTCCAGAAGGGTCAGTAGATAGTACTTTATAGTTCTACTACACCTTCATGCTAAGGATTTTTCAAAACATCTCATGCAAGTTGTCTCATTGCATTGTTTACTTGACCCCATGACAGATTTGTTTCCAGTATACAGGTGGGGAAACTGAGGCTCAGAGATGATCTAACTTGCCGAAGGTTGAATGGCAGGTCTGAGCAGGTGCAGGCTTGGCCCTGCTCTTCTTCCTTTGTACCATGAACTTGCTGTGACTCCTCTGGGGTCTGCTCTGGGAGGTGGAAATTTCCATCCAGGGAGTCTTGTTGATAGGCTCTCTCAGGGGCAGGAGACTGTTAGTGCCGTGACTCAAAATAGCTGTCTCTTCCCTGCTGAAGATGTTGCCCTTTCTGCAGTAAATGGATGAATTAGACCCCCCTGCTTCGATAAAATACTTTAGGGTTTATAGGGTGGAAAATTTTGTTTGGAAATGAAAATAGCCCATAGCCATCCATACCCTGAAGCTGTCAGCTAATGCTGTCTGAGTCACCCCTCCCCATCTTCTGGCACCTGTGGGGGGGCCTCCCAGTGGTCCACCTCGCAGGGTCTGAGCTTGGCCATATTTGGCATTCTAGAGCCTCCTGGCTTTGGAAGTGCCTTTCAACCTGCCAACACCCACATGGGGACCCAGATCAAGCCATGTGTTTAAATGGCTGGGCTATGGAGGGAGCTCTCATGGAGATGTCCAAGAAATGGAGGGCCATTTACTTAACATAAATCAGTTCGCTGAGTGTGAGTGTCTTAATGCATTCCTTTGGTTATAAACAGTTTAGAGTCATGACAGCCAACATCTTTTCACCCCCACTCTCCTCAGCCCAGGCCTCCATTTGGATTTGTTTCTACAGCCAGAGACTTTGATGATTGCAAGGGATGATAGGGAAGCCATTCTGAAGACAAATAGCTATTGTTTATGGAGCCCTTCTTCCTGGGGTTGCAGCCGCTCACTGGGTGCAGACATGAGCCCTGCTCTTCAGCTCCTGGTGGGCACTACGTTAAGTGTGTCTCATACACTGTCTCGTTTGATCTTCCCCTCTCATTGATGAGGTGGGAACCTCTTACATTTTACACTTCACAGAAAATTTTACATTTATGGAAACCCATTTTACAGAGAAGAAAAGTGACGTTCCCAGAGCCTACGTAATCTGCTCAAGGTCACACAGCTAATGAATTTGTAGAGCTAGAATTTGAACTTAGGCAGCTCTTTGTCTGAGCTCTGGCTTCTAAAATGCCCTGCCACGATGATATTATTTCCTGTCTAATTTGGATGGTTTGTTGTTGGGCTTCTGAGATCTTGCTTGCTTGCTTACACAGCAGCCCATAGATTGGCAGAACAAGCCTGTGGATACGGCCCCGACCTCCCCAAGCCAGGGGAGAGTTTGAGGTAGGAATGTTCACAGAACTGGTGTCAGTGCCGTGGACTTGTTCTTGTCCCAACCTCAGATGTGGAACAGTGGAGCCAGGTTCCCAGAGTCCTGGGTTATGCTGTGCCCCAGGTTTCTCCTGGGAGCGGATGTGCCAGGGCTTGTTCTTGGGAGTCTGCCTGCACCCATGGAGAACTGACAGTCAGGGAACCCATTTTGGTATAAACAGGGGTTGGTATATTTAGAAATAATCTCTAGAGACTGTCATATGTGCTTATCTGCATGCTCAGAGATAAAAGTCAGGGAGGTGGGTCAGTAAGAAAATGCCGGGGTTGACATCCAGTTGACACATGGCTCTTTCCCAGAGACACAGGGCAGCCTGATACGTAGGGCCTATTTTAGGGTCTTTCACTATCAGTTGGGAATTGTCGCTGTCTGCACTGCAGTAAAACAAGACTCGCCTGGATCTGCCTTTCCTGACTTGAGAAAAAGATCCTTACACAGGCTTGCCTTCGAGTCCCATCATCCTCCAACGTGCTCACATGTGCTAGGGCTTTTTGTTTTCTCTCTGCAACCCACCCTCAGATGTAACCTTCTGATTCACTGTCTAATTTAGGGCAGAAACTTGCAGAGCAATGTCAAATGGGTCTGTTTTCGCTTCTGGATATTACACATACTTAATGTTCTCGCTTTGAAAGCCTTCCAAGAGGATATGATAAATAAAGGGGCTCGTACACATCCAGCTCAGTGGCCACGTGGCTCACGTGGGTCTGCTGCTTTTGGGAGTGAGCCATGTTTCTTTTTCTTCCCTTCCTTCCCTTCCCTCCCTCCCTCCTTCCCTTCCTCCCTCCCTCCCTCCCTCCCTCCCTCCCTCCCTCCTCATCCCTTCCTTCCTTGTTTTTCCCCCTCCTTTCCTTCTTTGTTAAGCAAACTATTTTTTCATTCACGAGCAAACACAGTTTTCTAAGGGATGTGAAAGAGTAACAGAGATGGCATCTCTAGCACCTTGTATTTTTCAGTTGCAAAATTATTTGCCTCTGATGTTTCTCCCAAGTTCGATTCCCGTTTATGCTACAGTCAGCTACACTTGTATCAGAACCATTGCCGTTTTCTGTGGGATGACACAGGTAGAATGAGCCCCTGCTTTATAGAATGGGACTTGTTCGATGGGCCGTCCCGTTTGGAAGGCCTGGGAGACCCCTGGCTCTTTGAACATGCAGTTGCTCTGTGTGTGAAGGACACTGGGTTCTGCTCTATGGTACTTTCTACTGAGTGGGAAAGTGACACATGGAACATGGACCAGCCGCCCACGGAATCCAGGAGAGGGCTGAAGCACTGGACGTGACCTGGAGCGGACGCCGTGCTGGGCTCGCTAGCTGTGGCTTCATGTTTGGCCATGAGGTCGAGCAACATTCATTACAACATGTTGCCCACTGAAGTTTGATTCAAGATGTGCATCATTTATGATCAACTGGGAAATTTAATTTAGGTACAGCTAATCGCTGCATATGTGAGTATGTGTGTGTGGTAGGTTGGTGAGAGTTTCAAGGCATTTTGTTTACATTTGAACATTAGCTAACTTCCTAGGTGTTTCATAATGAGGTTTCTCACATATAAAAATGACATTAGGATTCAGACTTTGCAATTCATTGCAGATATCTCTTTTCTAAATGTTTTCTTCTGTCTTTTTCAAGAGAAAGGGGAGATCTTAATGTGTGGGTAGTCCAAGGTACATAATGTTGTATATCACTGTTTTAAATTTGTTTTACTTTTAAAAGAGGGAGTTGAGGTAGTATTGGCTAGACTGGGCTGAGTTGGGATTTGCAAGTATAAATAGCCTACTTTATAGAGTATCTAGTGTATGCCAGGCCTGATATCAGAAACTTTATGTGAATTGCATAATTTAATTCTCACAACAGCCCTGTGTTGTAGATATGAGTGTGAACAAAGGAGAGAATAGGTTCGAAATAGCTAAATAGCTAATGCCATGGCAGCCCGTAGAAGTTTGGAGCTGGATATATGGGATGTAGGGTTTGGGGCTGGGGAGGCAAGAGTTGTGGTCTCAGGCCTATAAGAATCGGGGGAGCTGGAATGGAGCCGTTGCCTAAAGCCCAGAACCTTAAAGAGTTTCCTGTGCAAGGAAGGGAGATGAGAAAACTCTGTTTACTGCTCCGGAGCTAAGAGCAAGGGAAGTGTTCTGTCTGTCCTGGGGCTTGCTGTGTCACCTTTGAGAAAGTGAAACTCTAGGCCTGTATCACTCACACGTGTGCTGCCTGAATTCATACTACTTGCATACTATGGGAACTTTAGGATAAAAATTAACATTAAAATGAAATCTAAGATATTGATAGATGAATGGATAAAGAAAATGTGGTGTATACATACTGCTATGGATGGAATAGTGTCCCCCAAGATTCGTGTGTGGAAGACCTCGCCTCCAATGTCATGGTAATTGGGGATGGGGCCTTTGGGAGGTAATTAGGTTCAGATGAGGCCGGGAGGTGGGGCCTTCATGATGGGATTAGTGCCCTTAGAAGAAGAAAAAGCAGAGAGGTTGCTCTTACTTTCTCCCTGCCACGTGAGGACGCAGTGAGAAGATGGCCGTCTGCAAGGCAAAAGGAGAACCCTCACTAGAAATCCATCTGCCGGCATCTTGACCTTGGACTTTCAGCCTCCAGAACTGTGAGGAAATACATTTCTGTTTCTTAAGCCACCTAGTCTATGGTGTTTTGCTATGACAGCCTGAGCTGACTAAGACACATACAGCACAGAGTATTATCCAGCCTGAAAAAAAGAAGGAAATCTTGTCATATGCTACAACAGGGATGAACTTTGAGGATGTTGTGCTAAGTGAAATGAGCCAGTCACAAAAGGACAAATACTGCATGATCCCATTTATACAACGTATCTAAAGTAGTCAAACTCTTAGAAAGTAGAATGGTGGTTGCCAAGGGCTAGGGGAGGAGTAAGTGGGGGGTTGTTCAATGGATATAGAGTTTCAGTTACACAAGATGAAAAAGTTCTAGAGATCTGATCACAACAATGCAATACAGTTAACACTAGTTTAACTGTGTACTTAAAATGGTTAAGATGGTTGTCTTAGTTTGGCTGCATTAAGACTTATTATAGACTGAGTGGCTTAAACAGCAAATTTCTCACAATTCTGGAGGCTGGGAAGTCCAAGATCAAGGTGCTATTAGATTTGATGTCTGGTGAGGACCTGCTGCCTGGACAACTGCCTTCTCATTGTCTCCTTACTGGCAGAGGGTTGAGGCCTGAAGAGCACTCTCATGGCTCTTTCTATAAGGGCACGAATCCCACTCATGAGGAACTGTCTTTATGACCTAATCACCTCCTGAAGGCCCCACCTCCTCATACCATCACATTGGGGGTCCAGTACTTCAATATATGAATTTTGGGGAGACACAAACATTTAGTCCATAACAATGGTAAATTTTATATATATTTTTTGCCTCAATAACAAGGACTCCACATAACTAGATCTAGGATAACTGATACCCATAGGACCCTTCAAAAATAATCACAAAAATTCTGAAGCCTTCTTCTACAGCTCAGGACCCTTCAGACTGTTATAAAATAAGCAGTCCAGGCTGAAGATGAGCTTACAATAAAAAATATACATCTCGCAACAGAAGTAAGGAAGAGTCAGCAGATATAACAAACATAATTACTACCTTGAAAACTAAAGTTAACAGGACAATTTGAGGAAAACATAAAATACCTTGTTTAGGCTGGGTGTGGTGGCTCACACCTGTAATCCCAGCACTTTGGGAGGCTGCGGCGGGCAGATCACTTGAGGTCAGGAGTTTGAGACCAGCCTGGCCAACACGGCGAAACCTTGTCTCTACTAAAAATACAAAAATTGGCTGGGCATGGTGGCACAGACCTATAGTCCCAGCTACTTGGGAGGCTGAGGCGGGAGAGTGTCTTGAAGCCAGCAGGCGGAGGTTACAGTGAGCCAAGATTGCCCCACTGCACTCCAGCGTGGACGACAGAGTGAGACCCTGTCTCAACAAACAAACAAACAAACAAACAAACAAACAAATAAATCAAATTAACCTTGTTTAAAACAAAGAGATAAAGGAAGAAATGGAAAGCATAATAAAATAATAGTGCTGTATGAAAAAGGAGAAGATTTTTTAAAAAGGGCCCAATTGTATTTTTAGAAATGAAAAACACATTTAAATAAATAACTTAATGGATGGGTTAAACATTAGGTTAGATATGGTAGAAGGTAATATCAATGGATTGGAAGTTAGATCTGAGGAAATTGCATAGAATACAGTCCAGATATTAAAATATTGCATATATGAAGGAGCCATTGGAAAAATTGGTGGAAAGAATGAAATGTCTAAATGGAGTTCTAGGAAACCTTGGAGAGGAGGTTGAAAAGGCATTACTTTAAAAGATGATGCCAAGAATGTTTCAAAATTTAAGAAAGATAATTGATTTTTAGATTATAATAGCACACTGAGTAATGAGTAGGGTAATTAAAAATACATCTAGACCTAGACCCTCAATGTAGAAAACTGCTTAAATGTCAAAGAAAATCTTAAAAGCAAGCAGGGAGAAAAGACAGATTATTTCTGTATAAACAGCAGACTTCAGCAGCCACAACTGAGGCCAGAAGACAATGAAATAATATCTTCAGAGTGCTCAGTGAATATCAAACTAGAATTCTATACAAAGCTAAATGATCATTCAAGAGTTGGTATGAAAAGACATTTTTCACATAAGCAGAGGCTGAGAGTATTTACCTCTAAAGTGATCCAGGCTGAGAGAACTACCAAGGGACTGGTTTAATAAAGAAGCATATTTTTTTTTCATGAACCTGACATTGCAAATGTCTTTTTTTAAAAGAAGATTAAGATTTAGGACGATTCAAAATTAAGGTGGTTTTAGACATTGAACAATAATAAGGTGGAAGGTTAGTGAGAGATGGGGTGGGTGCAAAGATCAGAATTTAATGTATTCTGAGGTCTTGGTATTTTTCAGAGGAATAATGAACTATTATTTGAAATATTTCATAATTCAAAAGAAAGAAGAGAAATACCCAGACATTGGCCCTTGGGCACCATCATTATCACTAGAATAACAACTAATATATGCAGAGTTCTTACTGTGTGCCAAGGTCTTTTATGATGTTATTCCATTTAATCTCACAGCAACCATATGAAAAAGGTAATGCTGCCATTTTGAGAGGTAAGAAAACAGGGGGAGAGAGGGGATATTCACTTCACTGCTCCATCACTGAGGGTAACGCACAGCAATAGTCTGTGTTCAGTGAATGTGTATGAATCAAACTAAGCTGACGTTAAACTAGAATAAGTAAAGCAAAGGCCCGTGTCACGTGTTAGAAGAGTGATGAAACTGTGGTTCTAACTCGGGCTGGTCTAGCCTCAGACTCCCTGCTCTTCTCCACAGTGTCCGACCCTTACTGTTTGCTTTGCTGGGTGGATGACTGGAAAATAGACCCTGGCCCTGCACTTCCTGTCCATTAATGCCCTGCTTTTCCCCCTCACACACCTGTGTGACTTGTCTCATTCAGGCCCTGGTTTTCCTGGTGGTGTCTTTCCAGGTGCCACACAGCCTGGCAGAGTCTCCTGGCTCCTTGCTTTGCTTTCAACAAACCTGAGCCAGCTGTCGCTCCCCAGTTTCTGTGTGGCGCTCAGGCAACACCCCCAGCATGGTGTTGCTAGGAAATGCAGGAGCAATCATAGCATCTGGAGCAGGGGCCCTCACTCCTGCCTCCTGTACACACCTGCCTCTACCATCTGTTCAGGATGCTCCCGGCACCTTGACCCTGCCACACTGAGATGCTCCACTGCATTCTAGACTGTGGACCTTAGAGCTTGGGTTTTCTTAATGGAGGAGTTATCAGGGAGAAAACTGGAGCCTGGGATTGCTAAGCTACACTGGACCCTGTTCTAGTCACACACCGGAGAAGAGGTGCCAAAGGTGGGATGTCTCACGTTCAGGGAATTTTCATTCAGTTTCCTATATTTTCAACAAAACGCCTATCTCTGCCTGAGTCTACTTTATATCCTATAATTATATATAGAGATGCACACACATATGTGTACATACGCACGCTGAATAATTAACTTGTTACATCTGTGAAAATAGTTTTTTGGTGGTGTTTGTTTTTTTGCCCCTTTGGTTTGTTTAATCATGGACTGTGCTGCTTGGTTTCCTGAATTGCCAGTTAATTTCAGGCTAAGGCAGTTAATCAGGTAGTCCCACATGGCCAGGCTTGAACATAGAATGAACAGGGAGCTCTGAATGCATTTAGATTCCTATTACTGGCTTCTCACACACTGTCATCATTCTTTTGAGGGTTTTTCTGACCTGAGCTCAAATCATTCCATACCAGAGGGGTTCCTGATTTAAATTGTCAGTGTTAGCAGGCCTGGTGGACAGATGGTGTCTTAAAGGCAAACAAAGGCTCTTGGCTTGCTGCTGATGGAAGCCGTGGACTCCTCCAATTTCTGCTTTTCCCCAAAGAGGCCCTGCTGTAGATCCCAGCATTGCCAGGGCAGCCTGTGTTGTTGAGGACTGTGTCCTGAGTTTTGGTGACTAAGAGCGTTTTGACCCTCCCAGGGGTGTGCCAGAGGATCAGGCGATCCCTTTCTTAGGGACACAGCTGAGGTGAGTGGAAACAGCATGCACCTTGCCATTGGAGAACCTGGGTTTATGCTGTGACTCAACCCAACCATCTCAGGTTATGTTCTTGGGAAAGTCTTTGATCCTCAGTTTCCCCAGCTGTAGATTGGTGATATTTATCTCCACGTCGTAAAGAGAATTGATGATACAGAAGAAAATGCTCTGTAAACCTTAAAACATAATACAAATGTAAGGCATTGCTACTCTCAGTGCTTGGAGGATGTTTTGTGGGAAGTTAATGGCCCTTGCTCTACCATATTTCAGTGCCAAGAACCACGAGAGCTGTCAATAAATATTGATGAATGATGAGGTGGAGAAGCCGTTTGACTCTGTGGAAGCCAGTGCTTTATATATTAAATGCGTGCGTTCATTGGATCATTCGTTGAGCAAATATTTATTGAGCTCCTACTAAACATGAGGCGCTGGGAATACAACAGTGAATAAAACAAGTGGAATCATGACTAATGTTTCCTCTGGCTTTCACAGAGTTGGAAAAATTAGGTATGTTGTTTTCATAAAATTAAATTATTCTATATATATAAAGGATTTTAAAATGCTGATAGTATATCTGTCTTGCTCTTTGGTGTTAAAATGTCTCTTCCTTTGTGTGATGATGGTGATAGTTGATTTTAAATTTTACATAGTAAAATTTTAAAAAGGGGTTGTTACTTGTCCTTGAAATCCAGCTTGGGAATGACTGATCCAGCCCAACTTCCCACCCACTGCAGACCTGTCTTCAGCATTCTTAACAAGTGGTCATCTGGTTTCTACTTGGGTAGTTCCAGGGAAGGGGACCTCACTAACTTCAACATGCAGCCATTTGAATGTTAAATAGCCTTTATCTTTTGAATGTTCTTTTTTATATTAAGTTGAAATCTGCCATCCTATAACTTCTGCCCATCAAGCTTGATTCCTCCATCTGGAGCAAACAAAATATATTTACTTCATTTTCGTTAGCCCTCCAGATTTTTGAAGCAGACTATTATGTTTCTTCTAAGCGTATTTTCCAGACTTCTTGTCCCTAGTTTCTTTACCCAGGTTTTCTCATGGCTTCATTCCTCACCCTCTTGTCCCGCCTTTGCTGGTCAGCCTCTCCTTTCCGGTGTTCCTCGTGGAGTCTGTTTGCCAGAAGGGACACAAGGCTTCAGCTGTGGGCTGACTTGGATGGAGTCTGAGCCTGCTACCTTCCTGATTTGGAGCTCTGAATGCAGATTCAGGAAGAAGTAAAGATTGCATTTGCCTTTTTGGCAGCTGTGCTCTACTGTTGACTCATATTGAGTCGCAGCCTACTAAAACCCCTAGGGTCCTTGTCATATAAATTGCTGATAAGGCAAGCCAGGGTTCCACCTACCCTGTGTTTATGCAGTGAATTTCTTCATCTAAGTATAGTCCTTTACGTTTGTGCTTATTATATTTCATTTTGTTAGTGCAGACCATAGTTTCAGCTTGTTGAGGTCATTTTAATTCTGACTCAGACTTCCAATTTACTAGCTATTCCTCCCAGATTTGTGTCAGCAGCACATTTGACAAATTTGTCTTCATCCAACTTTTTAATTTAGTGTTCAAAAGCCTAGAGCCAAAGACAAGAGTCGTGGGTCACATCAGTAGAGACCTCCCAGTGTAAATGTATCAGTGAGTGAATGCCTAGGCATCTGTGCATAGAATCAGTGCACCTATGAATATGTCAATCGTCAGTGCATCTCTTGGTCAGCTAACTGCAGACCCTCCTGAGTGTATTAGCCACACTGGTGATGTGAGTTCTGTTTTTGGACTCTTCTACTTCTCATTTTTTTTAGGAAATGTCAACCTGTCCCATTATTGAACCACCGTTGGTAGGATTATGACTTTCAAATTTACTTTTCAGCCCAGATATCTGCCTCAAGTTTACATTTTTTTTATTTTTTAATTGGATACCTGCAGAATGTTTTAATTTTTCAAAGTAAATCCACTATCTCCGTGTCCTCTGAGACCTTCTTCTCCTTCTGTGATTACTATTTCAGTGGTGGTGCCACCAAGTTGGCCAAGCCAGGTACCTGGAAGCCATTCTCAGTGCTTTGGCTTTCTTCTCACCCCACAGCTAATTCAATCAGCTGTTGTAAGAGATTCTACCTCCTAATACATTATAATACACCCCCCGGACTCTGATCTGTCTTGCTTATACAATTGTAAGAGCCTTCTGACTAGATTCTCTATTCCTGGCCTAACTCCTGCTAGCCCTCATGCTCTACTATGGCACCACTCAGATTATGTCAGTATACTGCCCCAAGCCCCTCGCTGGTTCCCTGTCCACTGTAAATGATGGTTCGTCCTACATTGTCTTACCATTCTCAGCTTTTACTGTTTCTTCTACCAACCTGACACTTTAAATGTACCGTCTATTGCTGGTTCCCAATTGCAGCATGTAAATTCGTACCTTGGGCATGCTGTTCCCTGTACCTGGGATGCCTTTCACTCCTTCTAGTCAACTGACTTTTACTGCTTCTTTAGGATCAAGCATCCCCTCCTTTGGGACTCCTTCCACAGATCCAGACTGAGTTTAGCATCCCTTTTCAGCTCTGCTGCAACACTCTAAGTCTACCCATTGGATAACTCATCGCTACATGGTAGACTGCTTGTCTGCCTCTCCTACTTGGCTGAGGGTCCTTGTAGGGCAATGACTGTGCTCTGTTTATCACTGGAGCCACAGCTCTTAGCACGTAGTAGTAGGCACTCGGGATTTGCTGGAAAAAAACAGGTGAATGGATGGTTTGACAAATCATTTCCAATTTGCCTTGGACTGAGTGACCATTATTTCCCTTTTAGCATTGCTCTATGATTCTGTGTCTGAGGCATCCCCTTGATGTACTAGCCATATAATTCCATTCAAAAAGTGAAAGTGTAGTTTGACATTGGTTAGGTTTTTTTTCTCCATAGGTGTTCCAAGTCATCTGATTTCTAATCCATTCTAGGCTTGTTAAACTCCATTTTTGCCACTTAGTTGCGTATTTGTTTCTCTGATCCTGTTTTAATTAGGGAAGGCTAGCAACTGTTATAAGCAGCCCAAAATCTCACTGGCTTGGTGCAGTAAAAGTTTAATTTTCAGTTATGTGATAGTCCAGTGCAGTTATTCCTGGTCTGGTGGCCTTCCACATGGTGGCTCAGTGACTGTGGGCCCTTTCTTTCTGCAGAGCTTCTCTCTTTGAGGTCTTCTCTATTCAGCTAACGCATGGAGAAAGAGAAGCAGTTGCAGATGAGGAAACAGAGGGATGGTACATGGCAGCTTCTCACTGGCCCGGCCTGAACTAGCACACCATCACTTCTGTGCACATTTCACTGGCCAGAACTTAGACATATGGCCATATCTAACTGCCACAGCAGCTGGAAGATGTAGGCTAGCTGTGACTCCAAGAAGAAAAAGGGAACACAGATATTCGTGAGCATGAACAGTTGCCTTTGAACCCATTCTTGGATTCTGATCTCATGCTTCCCAGGGCTGCCGTCCAGACCTCTTCTTAGCCAGGGCATTTTCTGTGCTCCAAGCCCTTTGATCTTCTATCTCCCAGGCTGGGTTTTTGATCTCTGCCCTTTGCCTCTCTATTCTCTCAAGCCCTCTTGGCCATTGGTACCTCACTTCTCTTTTCTTGCTGGCCTGTCTGGTCTTGACTCCTCATAGCTCCAGTTTCTCAGTAGCTGATCCCCGCTTTGCTCAGGTATATGGGACTGGATCCTCTGATTCTTGGTACCTGCCTGTCATTGCCAGATGTGCTCCTCAGGGACAACCCATCTTATTCCAAATCCCAGCGCAATAGGGGAGAGTCCTTTCACTGTGTCCTGTGCTTTGAAGTCCTTCCTATGAGTACAGAGTATGGATTTGAACTCTGTTTTTGGAGATAATTTGAGAACTTAAAGAGTTACAGAGAGAGCCGTTGGGAGAGATGGGCTTTGGGAAGTCGAAAGAATCCATGCTGTATGACTTGAAGCAGATAAGCCTGAAGTGAATGGATAATCTTTACACATATGTAGAAAAATTGTAAAGGTGGTGATGCTAGAGTACGTGTTCTTTCGTTATTCTGAAAAAGAAGAAAGGGTCACATTTTAGTGTGAGAATTTTAGGTAAGAGACAAAGAAAAGATTCATAAATTCCAGAATTTGGGGATGCCATTATGGGTTCTTGAGAGAGGTTAAGTAATGTGCTTTCCTGGAAAAAACGAGAGTGGCGGAGCCCATCTCAGAAAGCTTTGCCGTGACCTGCTGGGTGGCAGGAGATGGATAAGCAAGCTCGAAATCTCTTCTTGTGCCATGATTCTTTGAAAAAAAAATAAAAAGCTGGGTGTTCTGCTTTTGACTCTGACCTCGTTTGAGAGATGCTCACACCGAGCGTGTTTGTCTCTGGGCAATGGTTTCAGATGATTTTGTAAATGGAGGGGTATTGTAAGGTTTCAGGAACTGTGATGTCTGAGTTCCATCACCTGTCTTGTCACCCAGTCATTCTGCAGGTTACCCTTTTGGGCAGGCCACTTCTCCATTCTTTTCACGGTCTGCTTATCTATTAAGTGGGGATGGGAACAGGATGAATTTTCAGGAGGTTTGAGTGAGAAGTAATTCGTGTTTCTAACCTTCTTCAGAATACATAAGTACAGCATCCTACGGGAATTCAAAATGTAATTCTACTTTTGTTAGGTTTAGTTCTCTGTATGCTGGTTCTTTGGTTCTTGCCCTGAGACTTGCAGCTGTTTGCAAATGCTGTTTCCTAGAAGTAGCTCTTTAAAGGTGTGTGCCTTTCCTAGTGAGGGCTGAAATGGTACTCTCTGCTGGGGTAGAGGGAGGGAAGGAGGGAGAGGAGGAAGTAAGCATCCTCAGGCCAGGGGCCTAACTCTAGAGGCCATGAACACGGTGGTTAAAGCACATACTTTGCTGTCAGGCTGCATGGCTTCCTGGTGGCTTTCAACAAGCTGCTTAGTCCCTCTGTGCCTCAGTGTTCTCATCTGTGAAGTGGGTGTCATAATAATGCCTACCTTATGGGGGTGCTGAGAGGATTAAATATATCAATGTGTGTAAAATCATGAGAACAGGGTCTGGCCCACAGGAAGTACTCTGTAAATATTAACTATAATTTTAAAATAGGAATTTTGGAAAGACGCTTTGCCTCAGATGCATTCTCCTTGGTTACTTGCTGAGTAGACAGCCTCCTCCCATGTGTTTGAAGGGCCTCAGAGCAGCCTTCATGTTTAAAGACATCAGGAGAAGGACCTTTCCAGTGTCCTCATGCTGGCTCAGCTTATGTTAAGAGACGACCATCAACGCATGGGTAAAGCAATTTTTCAGTTCATAGGATTTAGTTGGAGTGGTTATTATATATCACCGCAGCACGGAGGGAATGTCAGAGGACTCCACTGTATCAGGCAGGCTGGGCACTTGCTCACTGTTGATACTCTTAAATGAATCATGGTGTTAAATGTGGAGGGAGGGCTGTGCATGCAGACCTATATTCTTACTTCTGGGAGACCCTGTGGGGTTCTGAGACTTTGCACTTCTTAGTCCAACCAAATTGAATCTGTCCCTTGCTCCCAGTGGCTCATTCTGCTTTTACTGCTGATTCTGTGTTCTTGAGGGATTCATGGTTTGTGCACATGTGGAAGGCTAGGGCACTGGGTAAGGAATGACATTACATGAGTGTGTAGACAATAGCTGCACTGTGTCACTTATAGCCTGGGCCTCTTCCATAAGCCCTAAGCCGCCCTGTCTGTCCCACTGACCCTGAGGTAAGCCATGGATATGGGGGCAAGTGGTAGACTAAGCACGCCTTTGGAAGAATAGGATTAATTTGCATGAAGCTAGAAACACATTTTTGAAAAATTAAATCCAACAAAGGTCTACTGAGCACTTCCTATGTGTAAAACACCATGCTGGGTGCTGTGTGAGGTACTTGGAGTAGTAAGACTTGACTCCTGGCTGGGTACGGTGGCTCCTGCCTGTAATCCCAGCACTTTGGGAGACTGAGGCAGGCAGATCATGAGGTCAAGAGATTGGGACCATCCTGGCCAACATAGTGAAACCCTATCTCTACTAAAATACAAAAATTAGCTGGGCATGGTGGCACACACCTGTAGTTCCAGCTACTCGGGCAGCTGAGGCAGGAGAATTGCTTGAACCTGGAAGGCAGAGGTTGCAGCGAGCTGAGATCCTGCCACTGCACTCCAGCCTGGCACCTGGTGACAGAGTGAGATTCTGTCTCAAAAAAAAAAAAAAAAGAAAGACTTGACTCCCATCCTCAACAAGCTCAAGATCTCTTGGGGAAGGCAAACACAGGAATAAAGCAGGTTGTGAAGAAGGGCAACAGAGCGCGGTGACAGGAGAGCCACAAGAATCCTGGGGCTCCTCTGGGCTCATCCGGGGCGTGTTATGCACCTAGAGACTTAACATTTTTCAATTTTTAAAAATTGTGGTAAAAAGTCCATAACACAATTTTCAATCTGAATAGTTTTTAAGTGTTACAGTTCAGTACTGTTAAGTATATTGTTGTGGAACAGATCTCCAGAACATTTTCATCTTGAAAAATTATAGCTATACACGCATTGAGCAACTTCTCATTTCTCCCTGCCTCCAGTCCCTGGCAACCACCATTCTACCCTCTGTTTTTATTCATTTGACTACTTTAGATACCTCATGTTAAACTGGAATCACTGAGTATTTGTCTTTGTGACTGGCTTATTTCACATAGCACAATGGACTGAAAGTTCGTGTGTGTTGCTGTGTGTGTCAGAATTTCACTGCTTTTTAAGGCTGAATAATATTTCATTGTATGGATAGACTACATTTTTTTTTGGATTTTTTTTTTATTGTACTTTAGGTTCTGGGGTACATGTGCAGATCATGCAGGATTGTTGCATAGGTACATATATGGCAATGTGGTTTGCTGCCTCCATCCCCCCATCACCTGTATCAGGCATTTCTCCCCATATTATCCCTCCCCAACCTCCCCATCCCCTGCTGTTTCTCCCCTATACCCCTCCAACAGACCCCAGTGTGTGATGCTCCCCTCCTTGTGTCCATGTGTTCTCATTGTTCACCCAGGCTGTAGAGCAGTGGCACGATCGCAGTTCACTGCAACCTCAGTCTTCCGGGTTCAAGTGATACTCCTGCCTCAGCCTCCCGAGTAGCTGTATTACAGGTGTGCACCACCACGTCTGGCTTATTTCGTATTTTTCGAAGAGATGGGCTTTCGCCATGTTGGCCAGGCTGTTTTTAAACTCCTGACCTCAAGTTATCTGCCCACCTCAGCCTCTCAAAATGCTGGGATTACAGGTGCGAGCCACTGCACCTGGCCAAGAATAGACTATATTTCGTTTGTCCATTCTTCTGTCAATGGACATTTGGACTTGTTTTCACTTTTTTAAAAAAAGTTATTGTACTTTAGGTTCTGGGGTACATGTGCAGACAGGATTGTTGCATAGGTACATACATGGCAAAGTGGTTTGCTGCCTTCATCCCCCTATCACCTATATCTGGTATTTCTCCCCTCATTATCCCTCTCAACCCTCCCCACCCCCTCTATCCCTCCCCTAGCCCCTCACTACTGACTGCAGTGTGTGATGCTCCCCTCCCTGTGTCCACGTGTTCTAATTGTTCAACACCCGCCTATGAGCGATAACATACGGTGTTGGGTTTTCTTGTGTCAGTTTGCTGAGAATGATGGTTTCCAGATTCATCCATGTCCCTGTGAAGGACATGAACTCATCATTTTTCATGGCTGCATAGTATTCCATGGTGCATATGTGCCACATTTTCTTTATCCCATCCATTGATGATGGACATTTGGATTGGTTCCAAGTCTTTGGTATTGTAAACAGTGCCACAATGAACATACGTGTGCATGTGTCTTTATAATAGAACAATTTATAATTCTTTGGGTATATACCCAGTAATGGGATTGCTGGGTCAAATGGTATTTCTATTTTAGGTCCTTGAGGAATCACCACACTGTCTTCTACAATGGTTGAACTAATTTACACTCCCACCAACAGTGTCAAAGTGTTCCTATTTCTCCACATCCTCTCCAGCATCTGTTGTCTCCAGATTTTTTAATGATCGCCTTTCTAACTGGTGTGAGATGGTATCTCAATGTGGTTTTGATTTGCATTTCTCTGATGACGAGTGATGATGAGCATTTTTTCATATGTTTGTTGGCCTCATCGAAGTCTTCTTTTGTAAAGTGTCTGTTCATATCCTTCGCCCACTATTGAATGGACTTGTTTGTTTTTTTCTTATAAATCTGTTTAAGTTCTTTGTAGATTCTGGATATTAGCCCTTTGTCAGATGGATAGATTGTAAAAATTTTTTCCCATTCTGTTGGTTGCCATTTTGCTCTAATGATTGTTTCCTTCACTTCTTATTGTGAGTAGTGCTGCTATGAACCTGGGCATGCAGATATCTCTTGGAAATTCTGCTTTGAG